>CM060732.1:16348558-16546883 GCA_030704615.1 Takakia lepidozioides
CAGAGGGATGAGACTGCACGACGCGTTTCACTTCGCCATGTTGCTCAGTTGGTGCAGCGGTACCCTGAGTTGTTTTGTCGGTGTCTGCAATTTGTGGATATCAGCAGGCCTTGCCAGCAGACATTTCGTTGCTGGGGGCGCAGGATTTGGAGCGGTTGGCTCCATTGATCTTGTAGTTGGGCAGGTTGGCCCTGCCAAGGGCATTCATCAGCCGGGCATGGCAATGGATTGCGAGACTCGAGGTCGGGTCTGTTTTGGGAGATGGTGCGGGTTTTGCGCCACTTGCAGCTTCATCAAGCTGTATCTCCAGCATACATCTTGGAGAATGTGCCACTGATGGGCGATTCTCGGGCCAGGGGTGATGGCCAGTGTGCATCAAGTCCGGTCGTGGCTTGGGTCAGCAGTGTTGCTAGATGCAGCTACAGTGGGGTCACGGGCTCATCGTCCACGGCTATGGTGGACTAACTTGATGCCACCCGCACTGCTCAAGCGTGCATTTGATGGGGTGCAGCGGCCAGCACATCTCACAGTGGATAACATTCTGGACACAGGGAGGCAGTCTCAGCGTGTGAGACACGATGACCGTTCGCCTTTGGCAGTGGTCAACAAGGTGGGTCAACCACGAGCAGCATTACCTACACTGCTCAGCTTCCCAGGATCGCATGCTTTCCGGGATAGTGGACCTGGCCTCCTGTGGGGATGCTCAGTTGCAGCAGTTAGTGGAGCCTAATGCTGACGAGCGTGAGCGGGCAATGGGTTTTACCACTGGTACCACGGCGGTGTCGTCTCTTTCTGAGGCATCACGTCGTCAAGTGTTGGGGCAAGCAATGGATCTCAATTGCTTGACCTGGATTATCAGCTTGGCTTGGCTGAGCAACGCAGAGTCGGAGTACACTTCCCTCAATGGTCTCTCTGCCTACCGAGACGGTACAGGCAGTGAGTGGGGGCGAGCATGTGAGGACCACAGGGTGCATGCATCCATGCACACGTGGAGTGGGAGATGCTCGAGGTTCAGAAGGAGTTGGCAGCCAAGGCGGCTGTGATGGATGAGGTTGGGGATTCTTCTCGGGTGAGGAGGTCCTCAAGGATGAGATGATGGGGCAGGATGAGGCCTTGTCATTGACTGAGCAGGCAGGGAGTACTGCTCAAGAGATTGCAACATAGCAACCACTGGACGCGTCCTCTACCTCTAAGCCCACTGGACTTAAGGTTGCAGTTACAGAGGACAATTGGGAGCCTGACATTGGACCCATTGTCACCGGAGGAGAGAGACGACGTATACGGCGGTTCCTGAGGGCTTACAGGAATTGCTTTGCCTTCAGTTTGAAGGACTTGGGAGCACTGAAGGGTCAAGAGATCCGTATTGAGTTGGCCACTGACACGCCAATCTTTCGGAGACCCTATAGATACAGTGACATGGAGAGGTCTTTGATTCAGATGAGGACTCAAGATCTCTGGGAGGCAGGTTTGGTGGAGCTCTCTGGTGGAGAGTATGCTTCAGCCACAGTGATGCCAGCCAAGAAGGATGTCTATGGCAATTGGACGGAAAGACGTATGTGCGGTGATTACCGGCCTGTAAATCGTCAGACCAAGTCCGATAAGTATGCCATGCCAACACCAGTGGAGATCTTTGATGCCATCGGGCATGCTAAAGGTCTTTAGCACTTTGGATTTACGATCCGGATATCACCAGTTGCCAATCAAAGAGGCGAACAAGCAGAAGACGCATTCTGGGGGATCAATGAGCACGGCAAGGATTGCCTATATCAGTGGCGGTTCTTATCATTTGGGCTTAAGAATGCTCCTGCAGAGTTTTCAGAGAGTCATGGATAGGATTCTAGCAGGGGTGGACTTTGCTCGGTGCTACATAGATGACATCATCATCTTTAGTGTTACGATGGAGGAGCATGAGAGACACCTTCAGGTGGTATTGGAGCGCTTGAGAGCGCACGGATTGAAGTTGCATCCGGGGAAGTGCAAGTTTTTCCACAACCAGATTGAGTATCTGGGTCACATGATATATCCTGGAGGATTGGGGGTACAGCAGACTAAGGTAGAGGCCATTGCACAAATTCCACGCCCCACGGATGTGAGCCGAGTTCGAGCTTTCATGGGGTTGGCAAACTATTATAGACGGTTTGTCAAGGGATTTAGTACCATTGCAAAGGCTCTAACAAGCTGACCAAGGTGGACAGGAGTGGCAGTGGGAAGATGAGCAGGAACGAGCTTTTCAAGAGCTCAAGGCGAGGTTGACCTCGGCACCTATCCTGAGACGACCTATCAGGGGGCGTCCCTTTCAGCTGCATACGGATTGGAGCATGCTGGGGCTTGGAGCGGTGCTCACATAGGTGGATGATGAGGGAAGAGAGTTCGTAGTGGCTTATGCTAGCCGCTCGAACAACGCTGCAGAGGCTAAATACAGCTCATATGAGGGAGAGTGCTTAGCTGCAGTGTGGACCGTGGCACACTTCAGGTGCTATCTATACGGCAATCTCTTCACCCTTGTCACGGATCACTAGCCACTCAAGTGGTTGATGGAGTCAGACAAGCTTATGGGGAAGCTTGCACGGTGGGCACTCATACTCCAGGAGTATGACTTTCAGGTTGTGCATCGACCGGGTTTGGTCAATCGGGATGCGGATGGATTGAGTCGCAATCCATGCACGAGCCAGCAAGATGACACTGGAGCTCGGTGGCATGGTGAGACGGACGAGGAGATGATGCCGGGATGGCATGCATCTGCCTTTTTGTGTATCTTGGCATCAGGAGGTCAGGTTGGACCTACAACAGGGATGACTGTAGACAGAGTGTCTGAGGACCCTGAGGCTAGTGATGAGCCAGGTGGTACCAGAGATATACATGAGGATTCGGCTGTGTTGGACTACCTCCGTACTGGAGACAGGGCAGCCACTATGACTGCCAATCTTTTCACCCTTGTCACGGATCACCAGCCACTCAAGTGGTTGATGGAGTCAGACAAGCTTACGGGGAAGCTTGCACGGTGGGCACTCATACTCCAGGAGTATGACTTTCAGGTTATGCATCGACCAGGTTTGGTCAATCGGGATGCGGATGGATTGAGTCGCAATCCATGCATGAGCCAGCAGGATGACACAGGAGCTCGGTGGCATGGTGAGACGGACGAGGAGATGGTGCCGGGATGGCACGCATCTGTATTTTTGTGTATCTTGGCATCGGGAGGTCAGGTTGGACCTACAATAGGGATGACTGTAGATGGAGTGTCTGAGGACCCTGAGGCTAGTGATGAGCTAGGTGGTGCCAGAGATATACATGAGGATTCGGCTGTGTTGGACTACCTCCGCACGGGAGACACGGCAGCCATTGTGACTGCCAGGGAGAGGGATCGGATCCTGCAACGAGCCAAGAGGTTCAAGTGGGAGGGGATACACCTACTTCGAGTGTGGGAGGATGGTCGGATGAGGATTGTGCCTCACCCCACACAGCGTGCACGGTTAGTGCGGCATGCCCATGAGGAATTGGGGCATTTTGGAGTGCGACGCACTCACAGTTTACTGCAGGGGCAGTATTGGTGGCGTGGTATGCATACAGAGGTGCAACAGTTCGTGGCTAGGTGCATGGTGTGTGACAGGGTGCGTGCTTCATTCAACGCCCCTATACCACAGTTGCATCATTTACCAATCATGGGATTGGGCTATAGGTGGAGTCTTGACTTCGCAGGACCGTTGCCACTGACTATGCGCCACCACAGATATGTGTTGGTGATGGTGGAGCACTTCTCCAAGTGGATTGAGTTGGTTCCATTGCCTGACAAGGCTAGTGAGGGGGCTGCGTATGCATTCTAGGATCGTGTGCTTAGCCGATTTGGTGCTCCAGCTGAGGTACTCACGGACCAAGGGAGAGAGTTCTTGGGGGAGTTTCAGGCTTTTGTGTGATAAAGCCTTGATAGGCCACCGCACCACTTCTCGGGATCATCCTGAGGCCGATGGCTTAGCAGAGAGAGTTGTTCAGACGGTGAAGAGGGGTTTGCGCAAGTATGGCTTGCAGAAGGGACACCTAGGAGATTGGGATCTTCAGGTTCCTTGGTTAGCCATGGGCTACAGGTTCAGCAAACAAGCATCACTTGCCTCCTTCTCACCATATTTCCTTCTCTTTGGCCGAGAGCCGGATTTGCCTGCAGCCATTCGTAGGGACACTGCTCAAGTCCTTAACCTTGACGACCCGGACGTGTGGGTACGTGCATGTGATCAGCGTACAGAGTTGTTCAAGAAAGTCATGCCCATGGCTTTTGAGAACCTTGCCATTGCACAGCACCGTGATACGTTGAGGTATGCCACTATACGTGGTGGAGGATATCGTCCTGGGGTTCAGAGGTTTAGCCCTAGTGACTATGTTTATTTGCAGCAGACTGCTCCTACGACTCTGGATGTTACTGCAGGGCGTGTTATTCTGAGGGTTCGAGAGGTGTTGCCCTCAGGGGTCCTGATCTTGGAGGGTCGGGATGGCATGACTTGGAAGGACCATGTGCGTAATTGTGCGCCATGTCACCTTCCCAATGTCGATGGCAGAGTTGACCCAAACTTGGTAGTGATACCTGCAGGTTTGAGGTGCATGCTCTGTGGGTCTGCCAAAGGGGCAGCCACCATGCTGGTGTGTGATCGATGCTCAAGGGGTTGGCATATGGGATGCTTGACACCACCTCTTGAGAAGGTTCCTGACGGAGATTGGTTGTGTCCACACTGCTTGGGATAGTGGCAGTGGACATGACTGGAGGCAGCTAACAAGACATGGGAGGCCAAGCTCATATGAGTCAATACATGAGATCCCAAGCTCAAGTTCACAGGTTGCAAGACGGCGACTAACGATGGGGCAACTCTTGCACCCGGCCTCTTGATCTATCGAGTTTGAGTGTAGTAGGGATAGTGGTGGAGGACTTAGTGAGGCTATGGTCACTATCACATCTTGTGGCTACCTGGACTTAGAGGGACCTAAGCACCAGCTAGGGGGGCGATTGTGTGGACTAGTGACTGCCATAGTGGGCAGCATAGTGGCAGCCTAGTGACTGACTAGTTGTAGCCTAGTGGTTGGACTAGTGGTTGGACTAGTGGTAGACTAGTGGTATACTAGTGTGTGGTGTGCACATGTGTTGTGTGGTTTTTGGACAGCGATGTAGTTGTGTAGCGATATGTATGCGCACGACAGCTGTCAAGTTATTTTACCACTAGTGTGAAACTAGCTAGGAAATAGCTAGCTTTTACATATTGACATTTGGGATTGGCCCAAGTGTCAATCCAGGGGTCAAGGCAGATTTAGGCCCTGAAGTGGTTATCTTCACGGCAAGCGCGGAAGGCTCATCTTTCTCGAGTTGAGCCTCACCGCGCCTAGCTATGGCGCCGTAGTGTGGATTCCCCATGGCGTGGGGTGCACTTGGCTTGACTTGTATTTGAGTGATGAGGTTATATATGCATGAGTTTATGCTTCAGATTTGTGAGCTCGTGCTTGTATTCTTCTTCTTTATCATTGTGTGGACTAGTGACTGCCATAGTGGGCAGCATAGTGGCAGCCTAGTGACTGACTAGTTGTAGCCTAGTGGTTGGACTAGTGGCTAGACTAGTGGTGGACTAGTGGTATACTAGTGTGTGGTGTGCACATGTGTTGTGTGGTTTTTGGACAGCGATGTAGTTGTGTAGCGATATGTATGCGCACGACAATTGCATCGAATCCTTTTGACAGTGGCATAGCAGTCATGAAATCCATCGAGACACTTTCCCAAGACCCCTCTGGAATCGGCAAGGGTTGTAACAGCCCCGCTTGCCTTTTGTACTCGCTCCGGTTTTGTTGGCATGTGGTGCATGTCTTGACATACTCCTCAGCCTCCTCCCTCAATTTGGGCTAGAAATATTCTTTCTTCAAGAGTGCCGCGGTGTGCTTGGCTCCGCCGTGGCCCGCAAGCGGGCCATCATGGCATTCTCTCAAGAGACTATCCCTGATCCCTCCTTTCGGCACGTAGAGACGCTTTTGCTTGTACCGGAGCAGTCCATTTTGCAAGTGGAACTGCGATTTAACCCCCATCCTCAAGTCCCGCATCATGGACTTCGCCATCTCATCCTTCCGGTAAGCCTTCCAGATCTTCCTTTGGTGCGCCGTCTTGCCCCTGTACACCAACATGAGCTGCTGCTTTCTACTTAAAGCGTCGGCCACCACATTGTCCCGTCCCGGTTTGTACTGGATATCCACGTCAAACACTGCCAAAGTGTCTTGCCACCTAAGTTGTTTTGGGGACAACTTAGGCTGTGTGGCAAAATACTTCACCGTGACATTGTCCGTGAACACCTTCACCGGGTTGGAACCAACATAGTGACGCCAAAGCTCAAGGCAATGCACCACCGCCTTCATCTCTTTCTCGTGCGTTGGCCACCGTCGCCCACTTCATTCAGTTTCTTACTTTCGTAAGCCACTGGACGTCCATCCTACATCAGCACACCCCCAATTGCGAAGTCCGACGCATCTGTTGAATGTCAAATGGACGGTCAAACTCCGGAATTTTCAAGACTGGAGCTTCTGCCATCCGCTTCTTCAACTCGGCAAAAGCTTGGCCACAAAAGGTGTTCCATACCCATACTTTGGATTTACACAAAAGGTCCGACAGCGGCCCCGCAATCTTCGCGAAATTTCTCACATACTTTCGGTAATAGGAGGCGAGTCCTAGGAAGGATCGCACTCCCGGGACCAAAGTCGGAGGCTCCCAGTCCAAGTTCGGTGCCATTTTTCCATCCGGAGGATGATCTCTATCGGCCATGTGTCGGCCTCTCCCTCCCAGATGACTTCAACCGAATGCCCTCGGATGGAAATTCGGCGCTGTTTTTCCATCCGGGGGATGTTCTCTGTCGGCCAAGTGTCGGCCTCTCCCCCCGAGATGACTTCATGCGGGCGGCCTCGGATGGAAATTCGGCATCGTTTTTCCATCCGGAGGATGATCTCTGTCGGCCATGTGTCGGCCTCTCCCTCCGAGACGACTTCATCCGAACGGCCTCGGATGGAAATTCAGCGCCGTTTTTCCATCCGGGGGATGTTCTCTGTCGGCCAGGTGTCGGCCTCTCCCCCCGAGACGACATCATCCGAGCGGCCCCAGATGGAAATTCGGCGCTGTTTTTCCATCCGGGGGATGTTCTCCGTTGGCCAGGTGTCGGCCTCTCCCCCCGAGACGACTTCATCCGGGCGGCCTCGGATGGAAATTCGGCGTCGTTTTTCCATCCGAAGGAAAATCTCTGTCGGCCATGTGTCGGCCTCTCCCCCCGAGACGACTTCATGCGGGCGGCCTCGGATGGAAATTCGGCGCCATTTTTTCATCCGGGGGATGTTCTCTATCGGCCATGTGTCGGCCTCTCCCCCCGAGGCGACATCATCCGAGCGGCCCCGGATGGAAATTCGGCGCCGTTTTTCCATCCGGGGGATGTTCTCTGTCGGTCAGATGTCGACCTCTCCCCCCGAGACAACTTTATCCGGGCGGCCTTGGATGGAAATTCGGCGCCGTTTGTCCATCCGGAGGCTGATCTCTGTCGGCCATGTGTCGGCCTCTCCCTCCGAGACGACTTCATCCGAATGGCCTCGGATGGAAATTCGGCGCCGTTTTTCCATCCGGGGGATGTTCTCTGTTTGCCAGGTGTCGGCCTCTCCCCCCGAGACGACTTCGTGCGGGCGGCCTCGGATGGAAATTTGGCACCATTTTTCCGTCCGGAGGATGATCTCTGTCGGCCATGTGTCGGCCTCTCCCTCCGAGACGACTTCATCCGAACGGCCTCGGATGGAAATTCGGCGCCGTTTTTCCATCCGGGGGATATTCTCTGTCGGCCTCTCCCCTCGAGACAACATCATCCGAGCGGCCCCGGATGGAAATTCAACGCCATTTTTCCATCCGGGGGATGTTCTCTGTCGGCCAGGTGTCGGCCTCTCCCCCCGAGACGACTTCATCCGGGCGGCCTCGGATGGAAATTCATCGCCGTTTTTCCATTCGGAGGATGATCTCTGTCGGCCATGTGTCGGCCTCTCCCTCCGAGACGACTTCATCCGAATGGCCTCGGATGGAAATTCGGCGTTGTTTTTTCATCCGGGGGATGTTCTCTGTCGGCCAGGTGTCGGCCTCTCCCCCGAGACGACTTCATGCGGGCGGCCTCGGATGGAATTTCGGCGCCGTTTTTCCATCCGGGGGATGTTCTCTGGCAGGCACGTGGGGCCGTTACCCTCCGATTTGACGCATGTCGAATTAAATCCTGCCCCTCATTCCTGGGTACGGTTATATGGAATATTGCTCTTTTTCTTTGCCACTTGCCCGACCTTCTCTCGTGACCCACGCGTTTCAAACCGAGACAGCAACAACACTTCCTCGCTCCGAGCTGCTCTCACTTCAGCTTCCCCACACTCCCCCCTCCCTGCGCACCCTGTCTGCTTCCTGGCAGCCCTTTCAATAGTCGGCGATGGCGTGCCGGGATCCCAGCAACTGCCCATACAAGCATCTCACCCCGTGGGACTTCTCGCCCAAGTCAGGGGATATTTTCATATACCTGCAGGATTGGATAGACCAGTCTCAGCAGAGGAGGGTGCACCTGTCCGCTCTTGAGTACCTTCCTGGCTTCCACGATCAGCCTCGCGGGGACGGGCTTGCACGGCTTTGGTGCTTGCGAATCGTTGATCTGCAGTATCCGCCTGCATGGAACATCCCCAAAAGCCGCACGACCTTACTACATCATTGGAGGTGCTGCCAGTGGGCCTACGAGGATTGCATCGGGTGTACGTACATGCCTGAGAGGATTCCATCCCAAATAGTGTATGGGGACATTCTCATAAGCTACGAGGATGAGTCCTATGGACACAGAGTCTCCACAGCAAAGGTCTCGATTTACGATGGTGCATATATCGGAGGACATGACACCATTGTCCACAACACCAAGGGCGAATGGGCTGCATCCATTGTCTTCACCTACCGACACCCTGTTAGTCATGAGCTTGTTGAGAGGCCAATCGAGGTTCCAGCTTCTTGGTGAGAACAGTGCAACACGGGAGCAAATTTCCAACTTACTTGAGCATGGATTGCATGCATACTTTTGGCTTCCCTCGGTTTGTGAGGGCATGCATACTTGTCACAGTTCATTATTAATAAATATTAATAATGTCTCCTTTGAAGCAAAGTTCCACTTTTTGTGCAATGTTGCATTTTGTTGAATGTTGACTTTTGGCAACGAGGGTCTGGCAGTCAATCTTGCAATCAGACCCACCGGAATGCCACCTCTGTCAGTTCCCTCTATCAATGGGGAAGGTGCTTGCACGCTCGCCCCCCACGCTTCTTGTCGGACGCCCCAATTATTGGTTTGCGCAGCGCATCTGCATTGGTCATATACCTTCTGACTAAATACCGTTGGCAGTTATTGCGCAAAGGCCAGGGGCCGCATTCCGGAGACAATGTTCATTAACACTCTAACAGTGGATTTTTGGGAGAGTGGGCTCCCCGGATTTGTGAATAGGCTTCGTCGCTCAGAAAAATCGGCCCTGCATTCCTTCCCCTCGCTGCATCCCCCTTCTCCCAGGGTGCTTGCCCGAATGCCATCCTCGCAATCTTGTGTGCACATCTCCCATGGCAGAAAACCTGAGCGCTATAGTTTACTGCCCTCCTCACGAGCATAGAGCTACATTTCCGTGCAGAGGGTACATCTGTTGGGTGATGGAGAAATATCTCTGCGTTCGATACCACCTGAAACCGGGGTCGGTATTTTTGGAGGAGGAAAGGAAGGATTCAAACGGAGTTGTAGTTGAAAGTATTGTTGTGCTCCACGATGATTTCGGCAACGGCAGGGAATGGCGAGTTCCACCATCGGACAACGTCATATACAGGGCTGTTGGGGACTTCATTTGCCCGCCAAATGTACCTTCTATCCTGGCGCCTTCTACGAAACAATCCGCGAATCAGAGACTAGGTACCTCAAAGAGAGAAGTCCGCAATGAAGTAAATCCAGGGCCGACCCCATCAATGAAGATGAGCGAGAACCGGGTTGTTCACAACCTGTCCGACTTAGACGAGGTCATGGAAGTTCCAAGATCATCCAGGAGATAAGGAAAGTCCTCAATGGACATCAGCGGACGAGGGAGTCATATTCCCAACACGAGCTCAGCAATTCGATCCATTCTTGAAATTTTGCAAGGGCTTCACATGGAGGGACACTGCTCGGAGCTGGCTGGGCTGGACTACAACAAGTTCGCAATTAAATCCGTTACATGCCTTCCCGCAGACGTCGACGGTAATATCTTCTTGAGTTCCCTCCTCGAACGGACTATTCGAGGGCGTCCGGAATGTTGACAGATATGGATAGGAAACATGACGGTCATCCTTGGTGCGTCACCAAAACCACCAGCATGAAGATGCTCGATGGTGTGCGGGTGCGCTACGTTGTTTGTGCGGGCGCGTTGCGGTGTTTCTCTCCAACTTGCTTTCACTTTAAATCCAGAGGTCACAGGAACGAGACGGATTGGACAGGCACAGCTCATCAACCATTTCGAGCTCCGGAGAAGGTTCCAAACTCCACATTTAAGTGTGCGCATTGCAAAGAACCACCACATTGCATGTCTGTTTGTAATGCCAAGCAGTTCTATGTGCTGCACCGTTTCCCTGACCTCACACGAGCTTGCATACACGTTGGTTCCCATTGTCACAAATTGGCGAGGGGGAACTCGCGGGAGGCTGCCCACGAGGCAGAGCAGCTCGTGCAGGAGGAGGTTAAGTTGAGACCTGGTGCCAAACCCAAACAGATACAGCTGCAGGCCGCCCATAAGATGGCATTGGCCATAATTATGTCGGAAGACGGCTCCGACAGAGTTCCTCTCGATGAGAAGGAAATGGAGGCATTGTTGGAGTTCGTGTCCCATGTCTGTTCACCGAATGTCCGAAACTACATTCATGGAAGTAGGTTTCTAGGACAAGGGACTGAGGCAGATCGTTGTTTTGTATTCAAAATGTCCACGTGTGGGCCTGGCAGTGGCATCGAACTAGTCCACCGGATGACGAGTGGGGACTGTCAAACAGTTGGGTCATGTTCGACCATATCAAGCGAATTATAAATCACCAGTGGGTGACAATGGGTGCACATGTCTACGACACCCACTGCAGGATGCTAATGACAATTGCTATTTGTGAGATGAAAGGAGAGGACACACAATCGGAGATGCTTCTTTGGCAGGGAATAAACGAACAGATGGCCAGGGCAGGATTGCCCCCTCCCAATTTCCGAGGTTTCATGGCGGACAACGCACAAGCAAATTGGGCTGCCATCCAAAGGGTGTACGGGGAAGACCCCAATGTTCCTATGAAAGACAAGGAGAGATCTTGTGGGTTCCATTTTCTGCATAGCTTGTCGCAGTACACAACCAGGCTTGTGGTGCCAGATTTCAGAGAGGAGCACCGTTCCATGTGTCTTGCGTGGAAGCGTGCTCCCACCTTAGATGATGCAGAGACACAGTTTGCATGTATACGGGCTTGGTGGACAACTTCAGGTGCTGTAAAGAAATCAGACGAGGGAGCAATGGTCAGTTGGCTAACATGGTGGCATTATCATTTCCTCTAGTTCGGCGACATATGCGGGAGGTGAGTTGGACGAATTTGCGTCCCGTTGAATATTATGCTACTCGTTCTTTGTAACTTGCTAACCTGAACATGTGCAAGTGCAGGAAATGTGTCTCGACTCCGACACCGACATGCCGACAACAAACATGGCCAAATCAGTACATTCTTCCTGGCGTGCCTCCTCTGCGGCGCATCTAGTGGACATCCTCACTGCCACAACAGAGGACATTGTGAGGTCAATTATGCAGCAATGTAGGTACAACGAGTTCTTGAAAGGGAAACAGTGGGGCTTGGGGCCCGACAGGCAGGAAATGCTGATGCGGACTACCTCCAGATTGAAGAATCCTCGGAAGTGGGTGGCAGCCTTGCGAGAGGGCCTTCGGGACACGCCATTGCTTCGAAGAGGCCAACACTTGGAAGGAGATGTTCACACCCGTCCAGTGAAACGAAGACTTGACGAGGCACCTGGCGGAGAAGAGGATTCATGGCGAGCTGACAAGAATATTCACACGCTCCCTCGTGGTCCCGTGATGTTGCCCGAGGAGGTCTCGTTGAGCATCGCAAGTCCTGCACGTTCAAGATCGCCATCTCCTTTGAGCACAGGGCACGTGCCCGAAGAACATAACGAGCCATCTGTAGTAACGTAATACAACATACTCATTGTGGAGACAAGAGTGTCGGAGTCACAGTGGAGAATTGCAAGGACATTGCCGGCATTTTGAAGGAAGTGTTGCGCCATCCAGGTGGATACGAGAGCACGTTGTGGTGAGATGATTCAGAGGAACCCACACGGTGCTGTACCTGTACATTGTTTCAGCGACAGATTTTTTACTCCCACATTTGCTCACGCCACAACGCAAACATTTTGGTTCTGTAGGCACGACATAATGACTTGTGTATTTGGCAAGCCCAAGTACGGGATTCAGGGAATGCCGGAGCCTCTGGGCGTCTGGCCTGTTGCACCGGGTTGCAACCTCTCTCAGATTGAGGCGGATGCTCTTTCTGCAGCAGAATTTTGAATGGTGCAACGCACAGACGTCCCGGCCCACGCATTTCCAGTTCCTCAGACCCAACCATTGCAGACTGCTTGGTCCAGTAGAGACGGATTGGACAATTATGCACATCCCACAATGCGATTCAGAAGAGTGAAGAGACGACACCCTCCCAACAAGTTGAATGAGACTCGGATTGCCAATGCTCTTGGGATGGCTTGCACTATTCAGAGCTCCGTGGACGTACCCCCACCCGGCCTTGGGCGTGTTTATCGGATGGCAACGGCCGGTTCAGCTGTACGCGACGATGTATACACAATTACAATTGGAGTAGAGCCGACTTACAATTGTACGGATTTCTTGTTGATGGAAGCAAAGAAGGGTTCAAAGTATTATCCGTGCAAACATCTATATTACATTTACCTGAAGAGGTTAAGGATGAACTTGACTATTGATGACTTTATTCATGCACCAACGTTGAGCGTGAATGAGCTGCACAAACTCCTCCGCCGGGATTCCAGAAATCATTGATGGGGCAAAGGGAATCCACCATATGGATATTTTCAATTGCATTTTGATGCATTAGACTTTGTTTTGCAGTGTAATGAAATGTCCGAAACTCCTGGAATGAGACAAGCAATATTCCAGAAAACTGAGTTCCAACAGTAGCAGTTGTGGGGCCATTTCTGAAAAAATGGCGCCGAATTTCCTATTTTGGTCCGAAAACTGGCTAAGTCCCAACATGCACGGGAACGATGTCTGGAAAAATGGCGCCGAATTTCCAATTACATGGCCCAGAACTGCCCAACATCTGTGCAATCCTCGGCACCATGTACCGAAATTTGGCGCTACATTTCCAAATTTTGGGCTTACACACCTGCCATGTTGGGACCTATAGCCGCGAAATTTGGCACCATCTTTCGCCGGAGACACCTATTATCGCGAAATACATCGCAGATTTCTCCGGTTGCGGAACCAATACCGCGAAATTCGGCGCCATTTTTGCAGATGTTGCTCGGAATTCGCATGAGTGGAAGACGAAATATCATGAGCGCGGCTCTCAAAACTACAATTTTTACTTCAAACAATGAATATTATATTGGTTTTTCTGACATATTCCATTAAAATAATATTTTTAATGTTTTTTATTTCCTGAATTTGTACTTCTGCTCACGAAAACCGATTGTCTTGCTACTCCGCTCATGCCACTCATGCCGCTCATGCTCATGAAATAGCTAACCTCCCCGCCCGCCCCTCCGGGCACCTCCCTGCCGCCTGACCGCCACTATGGCGGTCGTCTGCATGGCCACCTCAGGCGCCTCGAAGGCGACCGCCATGGTGGCGGTCGCCGTGATCGCCACCACGTCCGGCAGAGTGGCGACCGCCACTGAGGCGGGCGCTTGCCTCGCCACCGCACCCGGCTCCGGGGCGACCGACGCCAGCTCACTGGCTCCGAGGTGACCGCCACTTTGGCGTCACACTTGGCACCTCCTTGGGCTCGCCGGCAATTGTGCCATGCTGTCTAAGGACGTGGCAATGTTTTACCCATGTCTTTACCTACTGACGTGACGTGTGACCCAAATCCCGTCAGTGTCGCTGACGCCGACGTGACGTGACATCACGTTGGCCTGCAACCGGGGTCCTATGCCACCCCCACTACGACTCCCTACGGTACCACCACCCCTCGTGGAGCCCCCACCACCGCAACCCGGTTTACGGGGCTCCACCTAGTGAGCGCCTCCGCCTCCTTGAGTGTCTTTGGCACTCAAGGGTGCTTCAGCCCCCTTTCCTATTTGTTGCCACTGCCCCCACCACAAGGGCAGCCCCTCTTGTGTCTCGACCCCCCGCCCTCAAGGCAAAGGGCCGCGACCTGTGAAGTGATTTTTGAAGTGATTTTCAGAGTGATTCTCAGAGTGATGTCCAGAGTGATTTCCAAAGTTGCTTGAACCCCAGCAGGTGAGGTGCATGGTATAGCAAAAGTAGGAAGGAGGACCTTCCCATGGTAACCAGTATACCCGAATCATTTTTGAAGGGGCCCGAGGTAACAATTTCCCAAGGTAACATTTTCCCAAGGGAGCACTTCCCCAAGGTAGCATTTTCCCAAGGTGGCACATTCCCAAGGTAGCGTTTCCGCAAAGGTAACATTTTCCAGAGGTACCATTTTCCCGAGGTAACAATTTCCCAAGGTAACAATATCCAGAAGTAACAATTTCCAAAGGTAGCAATTTCCCGAGGTAGCCAGTAGTTCTGAGTATCTTGCACAGGAGAGTGGTAATGTGCTGAGTGGCAATCGTTCAAGAAATAGCATGGAAGAGTACTGTGGGGGAGATAATGGTAGTGAGGCATGTACATGAATATCTGGATAAATGTATTTTAGATCAATGGTATCGAGGGCAAAGGCCCTTAAGTCACAAATAAGTGAGCTAGAGCAACAATTCACAGTTTTTGTAAACTGAACAAACACTTGATCACAATGCGGGAAGAGGTAATTCACAGCAGTGGTGACTAGGGCAGAAGCTCTTGAGTGATAGATCTGTGGGTAGCAACAATTCACAATACTTCCAGCAAGAGAGAACATTTGATCAATGAGTGGAGACAGATGTTTCACAACAATGGAGATGAGGGCAAAAGCTCTCGAATAACAAACATGATGGGAGTAGCAATTCATAGGATTTGGAACAAGCTGAAGAGGTTGTCTGAGGCCAGATTTACAGCTAATAGGGGTGAAAACATGGCTTAAGGGGGTGGGAAGCAATTTCTTGTGCAGGGGGGGGTGCCTTCATATCTGAATCGTATGGATGCGGTGTCCAACGGCGTGTTCCTTGAGTGTGGCTGTTGTGCCCTGTCAGTTCAGTCCAGTCATAATGGTAAGAACGTGCAAGCATTACAGGGTTCGTTAATCCAAGTGCAACGTGAGCTGATAGTTGGAATGGAAAGCACGGGAGATAGCATATGCAGCAGGTAGAGTTACTAGTTCCCTTGGTTGGTTGTCAGGAGTGTTTGGTACAACTACAGCAAAACCAGCTCTGAAGATGTCGCCATGGACCTCTTTGCCCTTTTCCAGAACTGCCAGGGCAGTGTGTAGAGTGACATCTGGTACAACTACAGCAAAACCTGCAAGCATCGCATTCCACGACACCACAACTCGTTCAGCCATAGTCTCAAACACTCCCTTTGCATCGTCGATGCACCCACATTTTGCATACATGTCCACCAGGGTATTGTTTAGAATGACAGTTGGTACAATTCCAGCTCTGAAGATGTCGCCATGGACCTCTTTGCCATTTTTCAGATCTGCCAGGGTAGTGTGTAGAGTGACATTTGGTACAACTGCAGCAGGACCTTTAAGTATCGCATTCCATGACACAACATCTTGTTCAGCCATAGTGTCAAACATTCCTTTTGCATCGTCGATGCACCCACATTTTGCATACATGTCCCCTAGGGTATTGTTCAGAATGACAGTTGGTACAATTCCAGCTCTGAAGATGTCGTCATAGACTTCTTTGCCATTTTCCAGATCTGCCAGGGCAGTGTGCAGAATGACATTTGGTACAACTCCAGCAAAACCTGCAAGCATCGCATTCCACGACACCAAATCAAATCAGCCATAGTGTCAAACACTCCCTTTGTATCCTCGATATACCCACATTTTGCATACATGTCCATCAGGGTATTGTTCAGAATGACAGTTGGTACAATTCCAGCTCTGAAGATGTTGCCATGGACCTCATTACCCTTTTCCAGATCCGCCAGGGCAGTGTCTTTAATCACAAAAGAAGAGTTGCCACTGAGAAGCTTCACATCTGCTGTGATTAGTGTGGTATAGGTGGATGTGACCTGCTGGGGCAGAATAGGTACAGTGGATCCGTTTGTTGTAGAGAAACATAGCAGCAGTGGAACTCAGGGGCGAGACAGAGGGGGACCAACACACCACACACTAGTATACCACTAGTCCACCACTAGTCCAACCACTAGGCTACTAGTCAGTCACTAGGCTGCCACTATGCTGCCCACTATGGCAGTCACTAGTCCACACAATCGCCCCCCTAGCTGGTGCTTAGGTCCCTCTAAGTCCAGGTAGCCACAAGATGTGATAGTGACCATAGCCTCAGCATGCTCTGTGGGTCTGCCAAACGGGCAGCCGCCATGCTGGTGTGTGATCGATGCTCAAGGGGTTGGCATATGGGATGCTTGACACCACCTCTTGAGAAGGTTCCTGACGGAGATTGGTTGTGTCCACACTGCTTGGGATAGTGGCAGTGGACATGACTGGAGGCAGTTAACAAGACATGGGAGGCCAAGCTCATAGGAGTCAATACACGAGATCCCAAGCTCAAGTTCACAGGTTGCAAACTGCAGTCACATCCAGGGTCGTAGGAGCAGTCTGCCGCAAATAAACATAGTCACCAGGGCTAAACCTCCGAACCCCAGGACGATATCCTCCACCACGTATAGTGGCATACCTCAACGTATCACGGTGCTGTGCAATGGCAAGGTTCTCAAAAGCCATGGGCATGACTTTCTTGAACAACTCTGCACGCTGATCACATGCATGTACCCACACGTCCGGATCGTCAAGGTTAAGGACTTGAGCAGTGTCCCTACAAATGGCTGCAGGCAAATCCGGCTCTCGGCCAAAGAGAAGAAAATATGGTGAGAAGGAGGCAAGTGATGCTTGCTTGCTAAACCGGTAGCCCATGGCTAACCAAGGTACCTGAAGATCCCAATCTCCTAGGTGTCCCTTCTGCAAGCCATACTTGCGCAAACCCCTCTTCACCGTCTGAACAACTCTCTCTGCCAAGCCATCGGCCTCAGGATGATCCCGAGAAGTGGTGCGGTGATCTATCAAGGCTTTATCACACAAAGCCTGAAACTCCCCCAAGAACTCTCTCCCTTGGTCTGTGAATACCTCAGCTGGAGCACCGAATTGGCTAAGCACACGATCCAAGAATGCATACGCAGCCCCCTCACTAGCCTTTTTAGGCAATGGAACCAACTCAATCCACTTGGAGAAGTGCTCCACCATCACCAACACATATCTGTGGTGGCACATAGTCAGTGGCAATGGTCCTGCGAAGTCAAGACTCCACATGTAGCCCAATCCCATGATTGGTAAAGGATGCAATTGTGGTGTAGGGGCGTTGAATAAAGCACGCACCCTGTCACACAGCATGCACCTAGCCACGAACTGTTGCACCTTTGTATGCATACCACGCCACCAATACTGCCCCTGTAGTAAACTGTGAGTGCGTCGCACTCCAAAATGCCCCAACTCCTCATGGGCATGTCGTACTAACCGTGCATGTTGTGTGGGGTGAGGCACAATCCTCACCCGACCATCCTCCCATACTCGGAGCAGGTGTATCCCCTCCCATTTGAACCTCTTGGCTTGTTGTAGGATCCGATCCCTCTCCTTGGCAGTCACAGTGGCTGCCCTGTCTCCAGTACGGAGGTAGTCCAACACAGCCGAATCCTCATGTATATCTCTGGTACCACCTGGCTCATCACTAGCCTCAGGGTCCTCAGACACTCTGTCTACAGTCATCCATGTTGTAGGTCCAACCTGACCTCCCGATGCCAAGATACACAAAAAGGCAGATGCATGCCATCCCGGCACCATCTCCTCGTCCGTCTCACCATGCCACCGAGCTCCAGTGTCATCTTGCTGGCTCGTGCATGGATTGCGACTCAATCCATCCGCATCCCGATTGACCAAACCCGGTCGATGCACAACCTGAAAGTCATACTCCTGGAGTATGAATGCCCACCGTGCAAGCTTCCCCATAAGCTTGTCTGACTCCATCAACCACTTGAGTGGCTAGTGATCCGTGACAAGGGTGAAGAGATTGCCGTATAGATAGCACCTGAAGTGTGCCACGGCCCACACTGCAGCTAAGCACTCTCCCTCATATGAACTATACTTAGCCTCTGCAACGTTGTTCGAGCGGCTAGCATAAGCCACTACGAACTCTCTTCCCTCATCATCCACCTATGTGAGCACTGCTCCAAGCCCCAGCATGCTCCAATCCGTATGCAACTGAAAGGGACGCCCCCTGATAGGTCGTCTCAGGATAGACACCGAAGTCAACCTCGCCTTGAGCTCTTGAAAAGCTCATTCCTGCTCATCTTCCCACTGCCACTCCTGGTCCACCTTAGTCAGCTTGGTTAGAGCCTTTGCAATGGCACTAAATCCCTTGACAAACCGTCTATAATAGTTTGCCAACCCCATGAAAGCTCGAACTCGGCTCACATCCGTGGGGCATGGAATTTATGCAATGGCCTCTACCTTAATCTGGTATACCCCCAATCCTCTAGGATATATCATGTGACCCAGATACTCAATTTGGTTGTGGAAAAACTTGCACTTCCCCGGATGCAACTTCAATCCGTGCGCTCTCAAGCGCTCCAATACCAACTGAAGGTGTCTCATGCTCCTCCACTGTAGCACTAAAGATGATGATGTCATCTATGTAGCACCGAGCAAAGTCCACCCCTGCTAGAATCCTATCCATGACTCTCTGAAACTCTGCAGGAGCGTTCTTAAGCCCAAATGGTAAGAACCGCAACTAATATAGACAATCCTTGCCATGCTCATTGATCCCCCAGAATGTCGTCTTCTCCTTGTCCGCCTCCTTGATCGGCAACTGGTGATATCCGGATCGTAAATCCAAAGTGCTAAAGACCTTAGCATGCCCAATGGCATCAAAGATCTCCTCCGGTGTGGGCATGGCATACTTATCGGACTTGGTCTGACGATTTACAGGCCGGTAATCACCGCACATACGTCTCTCCGTCCAATTGCCATAGACATCCTTCTTGGCTGGCATCACTGTGGCTGAAGCATACTCTCCACCAGAGAGCTCCACCAAACCTGCCTCCCAGAGATCTTGAGTCCTCATCTGAATCAAAGACCTCTCCATGTCACTGTATCTATAGGGTCTCCAAAAGATTGGCGTGTCAGTGGCCAACTCAATACGGATCTCTTGACCCTTCAGTGCTCCCAAGTCCTTCAAACTGAAGGCAAAGCAATTCCTGTAAGCCCTCAGGAACCGCCGTATACATCGTCTCTCTCCTCCGGTGACAATGGGTCCAATGTCAGGCTCCCAATTGTCCTCTGTAACTGCAACCTTAAGTCCAGTGGGCTTAGAGGTAGAGGACGCATCCAGTGGTTGCTATGTTGCAACCTCTTGAGCAGTACTCCCTACCTGCTCAGTCAATGACAAGGCCTCATCTTCCCCATCATCTCATCCTCGAGGACTTCCTCAACCTGAGAAAAATCCCCAGCCTCATCCATCACCGCCACTTTGGCTGCCAACTCCCTCTGAACCTCGAGCACCTCCCACGTGTGCCATGGATGCTTGCACCCCGTGGTCCTCACATGCTCGCCCCCACTCACTGCCTGTACCATCTCGGTAGGCAGAGAGACCAGCGAGGGAAGTGCACTCCGCACTCTGCGTTGCTCAGCCATAGCCAAGTTGATAATCCAGGTCAAGCAATTGAGATCCATTGCTTGCCCCAACACCTGACGACTTGCTGCCTCAGAAAGAGACGGCACCGCCGTGGTACCAGTGGTAAAACCCATTGCCCGTTCACGCTCGTCAGCATTAGGCTCCACTAACTGCTGCAACTGAGCATCCCACAGGAGGCCAGGTCCACTATCCCGGAAAGCATGCGATCCTGGGAAGCTGAGCAGTGTAGGTAATGCTGCTCGTGGTTGACCCACCTTGTTGACCACTGCCAAAGACAAACGGTCATCGTGTCTCACATGCTGAGACTGCCTCCCTGTGTCCAGAATGCTATCCACTGTGAGGTGTGCTGGCCGATGCACCCCATCAAATGCACGCTTGAGCAGTGCGGGTGGCATCAAGTTAGTCCACCATAGCCGTGGACGATGAGCCCGTGACCCCACTGTAGCTGCATCTAGCAACACTACTGACCCAAGCCATGACCGGACTTGATGTACACTGGCCATCACCCTGGCCCGAGAATCGCCCATCAGTGGCACATTCTCCAAGATGTATGCTGGAGATACAGCTTGATGAAGCTGCAAGTGGCGCAAAACCCGTACCATCTCCCAAAACAGACCCGACCTCGAGTCTTGCAATCCATTGCCATGCTCGGCTGATGAATGCCCTTGGCAGGGCCAACCTGCCACTACCAGATCAATGGAGCCAACCCGCTCCAAATCCTGCGCCCCCAGCAACGAAATGTCTGCTGGCAAGGCCTGCTGATATCCACAAACTACAGACACCGACAACAACTCAGGGTACTGTTGCACCAACTGAGCAACATGGCAAAGTGAAACGCGTCGTGTAGTCTCATCCCTCTCCACATACAGGTAACGCCGAACTCGTACACCTGCCTGTAACACAGCAGCCAATCCGGTGCTGATCCCGCCAAACAAGTCCAGAAGACAAATGCCTTCATCCGGATACTGCCACACAATAGGTGTGATATCCAATGGTGACAACTGAGGTGGTCCTGGTGCAATCCCCACACTCTCCTCCTCTCCTGATGGTACAAAAGCCTCCACCCAGGCTTGTTGCACCCGTCGATCAGCAACCCGTTGCAAATCCTTGCTTGTGCCCCATAATGGAGTCTGAGCAACCATGGCAGGCAACTCTGCCATACCATACATGTCATCCTACTCTCCTGGAGGTGTGTCATCCTCTGAATGAGCGTTGCCCTCTAGCAATTCTCCAGGCCAAGTCACTGCAGCTGTGAATGCTGCTAGTGTCGGCATCTCGCCCCGCTGGGCAACCGCAACTCCTCCTATGAACGTCACAGGGAGCTGCACATGCCGGCCCTCCCCTGACTGCCATCCAGGCCTATAGGAAGCTGACTCCTCCCAAAAATCCAGGGTGAAGCCCATGGGGTACAACACTGCCCCACCAACCAGGACATCGTACAAGACCGCGTCTGTCACAATGGCCTTGGCTCGCATCACTGAGCCAGCTGTAGGGTGATCTGGCCATAGTCTGATAGCCAAGTCACGCCGTATCATGCCCTGAGCCTGCTCTAATCCTCCTAAAGACGTCTGTATCTGGAAAAGACAAGGCTCCATATCCGCCTCCATGAGGCCCAAGCCTGCAATAGCAGCTCTGCCCAGCATCAATGGCTGAGCTCCCGAGTCCAACAAGACCCGCAGTGGCCGGTACCTCTTGCCTGCCGGTCCACTCAAATAGAAAATGCCATCATGGTTGTATAACATGACAACTTCAGGTGTCACCATGGCGCGCTCAATGGCTGGCCTAGCTGGTAGTTCCATCAACCTGGCAGCTGCAGCTTGCCATGGTACCGTCGTGGCAGTCTTGACCCTCAGATCCAAGGATCCCTTCGGCACTACACCTCCCACTATCTCCGCAGAAGATGAAGTAACCTCCCCACTCTCACAGAGTGTAGCTGCCAGCCTGAACACCTCAGCTGGTCTTACCCCCGGCGTCGCAATCATGGTAGCCGAGAACAATGGAGCCTGGCACACAGATGTGGCCGCTCCCAGCAGAGCTGCCGTAGCCTTGGCAACACTAGGTAGTGGTGCTACCCGTGTAGCTCTCCCCAATGGCATAGTAACCTCCGCCTCGTTAACAGTCGGGCGAGAACTAGGTGCCATGGATGGCGTCGACAATGTCTCCACCAATGTGAATGACTGAGGAAGCCTAGCCTGACGGCTTGCCTCCCCACGCTGTGGATCCAACTCCACCTCTGCACCTCGTGGCTCAGGAACTCGTGTTGCTCCTCGAGTCACGGCTGCAGTAGACTCCACCTGCACTAATGGTAGTGCTGCTCCACACATGAATCCCATGCCTCCCATCTCTCCTCCCTCAGGAGCAGGAGGTGGACCATCCGGCCTTGGAGCCGGTGTAGCTATGGCAGCGAGCCTCTGCTCTAGCTGCTGAAGCCAGTTGGCCATGCCTTGGTCACCACCCTGACCTCCGCGTCCTTGGCCATGTTGAGCTTGCTTTTGGCCTGCACCTCGTGCCTGGCCACCTCGTCCTCTGTGGGCTGCTCCACCTCGCCCCCGGCCACCATTGTTCCCTTGGAACTGGCCTGGGCGCAACTCAGGATGCAAACCATAGCACTAGGCTTCTCCATGCCCGTACTTGCCACAATGCCCACATTGCAACTGTGCAGGCTGTGCCGGTGCCAAACCATTGCTTCCCTCTGGGCAATCCTTCTTGACATGGGGTCCTCCACATGTCCAGCACACCACATCCGCCCATTGTTGGCCAGCAAATGAAGGGAGAGACCCCTGCTTCTGAGGTCCTCTCTGCCCTTCCCTCGGCTTCACCTGAGCCCCCTTATTGCCTTGAGCACGTTGAGGTAGTGGCTGGCTAGGAGCACCACTACCCCGTGATGCCTCCTTAGCAAATCCCACCATGACCACTCGTTCCTCCATCATGTTGAGCTCTATCCGCTCTGCCAGCAAAAACACATTTGCTAAGGTGGGTTGGGCCGCTTGTAGGAGAGTTGCATCCCGCACCCTTCTCCTCAGCTCCTTGTCCAATATCCCATACCAAAATTGGACTACCTGAGCCTCCGTAACCCCTTGGGTTAAGTTAATCAAGCGCCTCATGCGAGTGAAAGCCTCCCTCAAGCTCTGAGTAGGCTTCCGTTGGAACTCTTGCAAGCTCCGCAACTTCTCTGTCCTCACCCCTTCGTAGTTCCCTCTCAACTCTTCGAAGAACTCCGCAACAGGGTTGAAGGCAAGCACGGGTACTGGTGCTGGTGTGGTAGTGGCTTGGGTGGACGTCATAGCTACGGTACCACCAATCCCACTGCTGCTTGCTGAAGCTGCCGGTGCAGCGGTAGGTGTAGCCACTGCCCTCGTGGCTCTAGTGCCCCTAGTGATGGAGACATAGTCGGGTGACCAGTACATCCTCCACTCCCCGATCTCAACCTCATGCCCCCGCCTAAACTCATGGTAATCATCCATAGGCAGCCCCTCAAGGTGCTGAAACAGCCCCTTCCATGCCATGAAAGGCGTAAATAATTGTGGATTGCGCATTTGCTGCAAATCACACCAACTATCAAACTCTTGGATAAAATCATCCAACTCGATGGTGCCCACTGCCCCAGAGTACCTTCGTGGCCCCTTGGTAGCTCCATACATCTCCTCCATTGTGTCCCACAACAATGGTAAGGAATCAACTTGCACCGCCGGTGTGAGTCCTCCTGATTCACAATCCGAATCAGAACCTTCCATATAAGACACAGGAGGTGAAGGTGGCCTAAAACGCACACCTCGTCTCGTGTACCCACTAGTATTGCTAGTGCTCGAACCGGCACTCTCCCCAGCAACTAGTGGCACCTCCGTGTTGACAAACTGTCACTCAACCGGTCATGAACATGTCTCTAACCCCCTCTCCAAAAGGTAACCAGGTAGAGAACCTTGTACTGTGAAAAGAAGGGGCGTGAATCCCCTTCTGTGCAATTCTAATTGTGCTCCTCCCCAGTTTTTGAAGCGGAGCAAAAGAAAGGAACTCTCTTCCAGTGATCCAACCATCGTCACTCGGTTGTGGGTTTCCCTCAAGTCCTTCATGATCAGAGTTTACACAATCCTCATCCACGCCACAGCGGAAGAGAAGACATGGATGGGGAGTCTGTATTGTTCTCACCCTTGGTTCTATTTTTACACGACATCCTTTCCCTGGGGTACAGCACCAGCCATGCTACCATGTTGTCTTCAGTGATGCAACCAGCCCTACGTCAGTGATGAACACTGCCCTTGTGGGCAGCTCCCTTGGACAATAACACGTGGAAGCCCCTTTTTGTAATAAGATCACGATTTAGAAGGAGGCAACTCAGATCTGCCATGAACTACAGGCCCACCGGTTTGGCTCTTCATGGGTTCATGCTTTCTTTATCTTACCTCCCCAATCTTCATCCCTCGTCAACCCCTCTTGCTGGTCAGCTCTCTCCCTTTGTCCTTTTTTTCTCTCTCTCTCTCTCTCTTTCTTTCTTTCAGGGTCTGCAGATTCCTCACTTTTTCACAATAGCATGTCTAAGATGCAATGCAATGCGCATTCAGCCAGGCATCCAGTGTACCCAGCATTGAAATCAACCTTGGTCACACAAGACATAATCAGCCCCTTTATCAGTTCCTCTCTTGCCAATGACAGATGCTTCACACTCCCCTTTTCCCAGGTGTAGCCATTTGCCCAAGACAGTTCTCAACCCGTCTACAGGTCTCAATTTACACAACCTGACAGCTCTCTTTTTCCCATCAATTGTTAACCTTAGTTATTCACATGCTGAGAGCACTCTGAGAATCAGATCCAAACCCCAAACAGTGTTGGTTTTTCTGCCCCATCCACATCATCCCTTCTGCTCCTTCCAAACAGTTCTATCTAACCTTCACTGGTTTCCTCTACCTACTAAGCTAGTTCCACATTGGCTGCAATGTGTCAACATCCAAGGCCACATTGTTTTCACAGGCTCATGACACTGAAACAAAGAACAAGAATACAACAAACAGCAACCATTCTGACCCAGCGATGAGTTAACCCTGTCCCCACTCATTTCTCCTACTGTGCAATGTAACAACAGGTGCATCCATTTCCAGCCTATCCTGGTTTGAAGTCCAGTGTCTTCATTCCATTTCCCAAAGCTCTTTTCTTCCTCACATATCTGTGTCTCTTTCTACATACAAGAGATAGTCCAAAACTTCACAAAGCGATTTCTAAGTCACCCAAAAAGGAAGCCAACACTCTTCGAACTTATCTGTCTTATACTCCAGTGAAGCGGTGGGTCTGCCTGTCAAGATGGCACCTCATCAACTCTGTCATCAGCCACATTCAACGCTTCTTCTTATCGTGATTCCAGTCCTCATTATGTCATGACGGCTCTGCTTCATCTGCTGGCAACATCCTTGTGCCTGCCAACCTCTACCCTATCCTTCTACATGTGCACTTCTTCCCTAAGAATTGATCTGGTCCTACAGCAATAAGACAGAAAGCAGCTACAAGTCTTAATTACAGATACCCTGAAGCTCTATACACACCAGCCTGCACTTCTCATGCCCCAACAGCTGTTGAGCCGCTCCATCTCCTCATAACTGTGCTCTTCAAGACAATGGGGGCAGCGGTGGTGCACCGCTCTCATCACATGCTCAGCCTTCAGAATTGATCATTACTACGAAGACGGCGGCACCGCTTCCTCTTGCACAGAATGCCAAGCAAGAGCCTTTAACGTTGCTCTTTAAAGCAAGCTGATTCCCCTTGCGCAGGTGGAACTTTCTAAGACATACTGTGCTGCCAACACCACTGCAGCAGCTCCGAAAAGTTGCCCGCACTCTTCCCCTTCGTTTTTCACAGCCCGAGCTTCTAGGTATAAACATCATCGATGAAAATCATTCATCCTAGGGATGAAAAAGGCGCATGTCATAACTTAGCCATATTTTGTCCTGGCAGAGCAATAGCATAGTGTTCCCATGGAATTACCTGTAGTCATGGATAATTCCTTCCCCTCATTAGCACCAGGGCACTCCCTTCGTAGTAATGCCAAATCCTGATGCCAAACAAAAATTTGAATGTTTACCCCCTGCATTCACACTACATATGTAGTGTGTCTCCCTTTTTTAAGTGTCAGGGTCCTCACTGACCATTTTCATGGCTGACCACCTATTGGTGGTATGAAGGGTTTCAAATCCCTCCTACTTCTTACCCATTCCTTGTCTGCCCCATCTCTCAACCTGCATCTTCGTGCAGCTTCCCCAATTCTTGTGGTGCTTCCTGCATCCTTGTACCCCAAAAAGTCATAAGGTCCCTCCCATGGAGATGTCATGGAAGACCTCTTTCCAGGCCTCAACATCATTACCTTGCTGTTTTCCATCAACTTGCAGTAGGTATGCCCTGCTTGATGCCTCCTTTCATAATCCCTTGCCTGCTGACGCTGCCCTTTCTTCACACTTTTTCGCAGCTTTGCCTTCATCTCTGTGAGGAGCTGGATTTTCTGCTGCATCATAAGTGTGACCTCTGCCACAGATCCATCAAAATTCACTGCTGCTGTAAGAAATTGCAACCTATTGTCAATTCCCAGCCTTGGAATCCTACCAGTCAGCACTTGAAAAGGTGAGAATCCGGTCGAAGCATGAACACCGATTCTGTAACCAAACAAGGCTTTGTAGAGATTCTGATCCCACTCAGTGTCGTTTCCAACTCCTAAGGTGGTGATGCTCTGTTTGAGAGACTTAATCACCCTTTCCACCATACCATTACACTGAGGCCAGTAAGGGGCGCTATGATCCCTTTTTATACCATATTCGCGGCATGCATCTTCAAACTCGCCTCCCCACTCCGTGCCGTTGTCAGTGAGCAATGTGTGTGGGCAGCTATACCTGTCAATCACTTCTTCCACCAGAAAGCGGGCTGCAAGTGCTGCTGTGTGATCTGCCACTGGTGCCGCTTCTATCCATTTTGAAAAGTGATCTATTGCCACCAGAAAGTACTGATTTCCCCTGCTGGTTATAGGTAATGGTCCTGCCGTGTCAATTGCAACTCTGAAAAACAGATCCACTACTGGAATACTATGCAGTTTTGAGCTACCTGAGCGCAACACTCCGTTCTGTTTAGCCATTTGACATTCGCCACAGCCTTTGAGTACTTGCCTGATGAGTTTTGTTCTGTCATGCCAGAAATACCGTCGGCATATCTCCTCTTGTGTTCTTCGGACTCCAAAATGGCCCGTGGCCTTATGCACTTCAGTGATTATTGCCTCTCTGTCCGTTCTTGGTGGAACTACCCTTCCCTCAAAGTAGACCTCACCCTTGAGATAAGAGTACTGCCTTGCCCGCCTGTTGGCTCTTTTGCTCTCCTCTTTTGTCAGATAGTCATTGACTTCTCCAAAACATAAGAGATGCATAACTTCCACATCATCAAGTACATCAGGTTGCCTTTCCTCCTTAACAGCTGTTGTATGATTGTCAGAGCTGATGAGAGACCTTTTCCCCCATCTTTCAGCTTCGCGTAATAGTGACATCTAAGTGGCCTTGGTGGGTGTGCTCCATGGCACCCAGTCCCCTTCATCATCCCTGTTATAAGAAGAAGTGTCTTGTTCGGAACAATGTGGCCCATCACTGTCTGAAGAATAAAATGTCTTGGTGGAACACTCACCCCCCATGTTCTCTTCAACTGGCCATTCTGACGAGGAAGTCACCAGAGTTTTTCTTGTTGTTTCTGTGCTTGTAGATTGTTGAAGGAATGGTGTTTCTTGCAAGCTTCCCTCTTCATCGTTCGATCGTTCCTTCACAATTTTGCAGGCTGGCTGTACCTTGCTTAGCTCCTGATCACGAGCATGAGATCCTCGGGTAATCACATGGATGGTGGGACAAAAGGCCATCAGATCTTCCTCTTCTTTGTTGTTGATTGCAGGAACCTCCTTTTTTCCTGCACCCATATCTTTCCAAATACCCTCCCTGACCAGATTGACAGGACTTGATTGATCAATTCCCTTTCCTTGTTTCCTGGCAGCCAAAGTCTGTGCAGCAAAAGTCACCCTTTTTTCCTCCCCATTTGGCATTGTACCTGGTTTCAGTCCTCCTTTCAATATACCATGAGCCTTGGTCAACCCTCCACCTGTGGAAGAGCTATCTATTCCAGGAACGAACTCAAATGAAAAGTCACCAAGCAAATCTATTCCTATGTGGTGCTCTGAGTACAGCCACCAATATGGGTCCAGATCTGTTTCTAATGAAAAATGACTTCCCAACAGTGTTTTTTTGAAATGCCAAAGACCCCACACACATGCATAGTACTCTTCTCTTTTGCAGATCATTTCCCCTCTTTCACTGCTATACCCCACTTGCCTATGAGCCTCTTCTCTCAACTCCTTCTTACCCTCCTTAAATTGAAATAGATAAGCCTTGATGGCACCCCTATCCCACTCTAGTTTAAGAAGATAGGCTCCATCCCTCTTCCTTCCTTCCCTTTTCTGACTGTATAGAGAAGTAGAGTATACCTCGATTTCCTCGGTTTCCTCTGCTGGTCCCACTGGATACCTGCTTAGCGCATCTACGTTAGCATGCCTAGCACCTGCCCTATGAATAATTTTAAACTCAAAATCTTGTAACATCATGATCCATCTACCCCTGCGTCCATATGCGTCACTTACCGTTGCCAACCACTCCAGTGGTTTGTGATCAGTCCTGATTACAAAAGGGGTTCCATACAGGTACTGCCTAAAGTGTAATACTCCCCACACCAGGGCATAGCATTCACCTTCCATAGGGTGATATTTGCGCTGAGCATCAGATAGTACCTTACTGGCGTATGCAATGACCCTCTCCTTTTTATACTCCTTTTGTGACAATACTGCCCCTACTCCTTTGATGGACCAGTCAACATCCAAGACGAACGGTCTTGAGAAATCTGGTCTTGCCAGGATGGGAGCAGTTACCAACTTCACCTGTAAGGCAGAAAAGGCGTTTTGTGCCTCTGCACTCCAGATAAACTTCACATCTTTCTTGGTTAGAGTGAACAAGGGTACTGCCACTCCAGCATATCCTTTGACATAGGGCCTATAGTACCCTGTCATGCCCAAGTAGCTTTTGAGAGCAGTGTGGTTTTTGGGCAAGGGAAACCTTTCAATAGCAGCTATCTTATCTGGATCAGGCCACGTTCCCTCTTCAGAGATCACATGCCCAAGGAATACCAACTGTAAGTTGGCAAAGTAACACTTGTCCGGATTGAGCCTAAGATTGGCCTTTCTAACCTTTCTCAGTACTCTCTTTATATGTCCCACGTGATCTCCCCAGTCCTTGCTATGGATATTGACGTCATCTACAAAAACTTTAGCGCAATCTTTGATTTCTTCTTTGAGCACCCTATTCATTGTTCTCTGAAAGGTAGCAGTGGCATTTTTTAGCCCGAATGGCATGACTAGCCATTCATACAATCCCTTCTTTGTGATCACTGCTGTTTTGCTTATGTCTCGGTCGTCCATTTTGATCTGCCAAAAACCAGATTGTAAATCCAGCGCAGAAAACCACTTGGCTTTCCCCAACTGGTTTAAAACATCCTGAATTAATGGCATAGGGTAAGAGTCCCTTATGGTTAAACGGTTTACTGGCCTAAAATCACCACAAAACCGCTTGGATCCTTTTTTTTTGGTGGAAGGGTAACTGGACACGACCATTCTGAACTACTCTCTCTCATCTTGCCTTGTGAGATCAAAGTCTCAATTTGTCCTTGTACCTCGTTTTCCTCCCACTCTGATAGGTGGCTGGGACGACTTCTGCAAGGGGGAAAGCCTTGAGTATCAATTGTATGTTCCACCTCACTGCAATATCCTAAGTCAGCCTTGCTAAGAGCAAAACATTCCTGATTTGCTTTTAGCTCTTGCTCCAGCTCTTTCTTTTGTTCTGGAGCGAGCTCTGGGTTGATGTGTAGTCTGGATTTCAGACTTCTCCAACGACTCTCCATTTCTTCCTCTTGACTGGGTTCTAAACTCTTTCCCTCCACCTGGCTTACAGAGTTAGCTACTCTCTGTCTTTCCTCCTGTGTGACAACCTGATTCCAATCATGGAAATCATCCTCTATTTCTACGTTGTTGTTCCCTAGTTCTCCATCCCAAGCCTTCTGGTGAGCTTCCTGAATTATAGCGGCAGCCATGCTACATTGGGTCTCTTCCTGAAGGAGTTCAGACATCCCTTGGTCTTTGAACAGGTCCTCCCCTAGGCTGACATCATCTATTATCTCCTCAACATCCTTCAGTACTGTATCTACCTCCTCACTCTCTTCAGAACCTCCCATCTCCTCATCCTTATCAGATTTAGAGGTGTCAGAACCTGAGGATCCTTCCTCCGTGTCCTCATACTCTTCCTCTGGCTTTCTTTCTTTCTCCCACAAGCCTAGGTACTGCTCATCTGACGTCAGGGTTAAGACATTACCTGCTGACGTACTGCCTGCATACCGCACTCTGCTCTCGACCCCTCTATGGCAGGCTGTTCTGGTAACTGCAGGCTCATTATAATTTATGGTGTGCAAAGGGAAGTGAGCAAAATCCTTTCTTGGCCCATAGCGCACACGAATTGTTTCAGCTTCAGTGTCAACTACAGCACCAAACTTTTTGAGAAAGTCTAATCCCAGCAGCATGTGATATGTATCCGTGTTCACCACCATAAAGGACAAATGATTGGTCAGCTCTCCTACTTTGACCTTGATGTCCTCAAGTCTGCCCATTGCAGTCTCAAGAGCACCAGAGGCTACTCTGTAATTTACATCCTTACTAGTAATGACAGATCCCATCAGACCAAGATCCCTTACAGTACTCGCGGATATTACTGAGAGCATGGCACCTGTGTCAATCTGGCCTAATACTTGGTAATCTCCCATTGTAATCATCACATGAAGTGCCTTTACTTTACCAGTATAAGCATATGAGATTGTGGGTTCAGCGTGTGCTGAGTACAAAGGTCTTGGTACATCCCTCACAACTTCTACACTGTGAGTTGTCTCCCTTTGTTGTACCATTGCCCTTTCCACCACTTTGACCAGCCCTTTCAATTTGTCTAGCTCTCCGGGCACAGTCATGATTAGGTCCATGGGAGACAACGAGATTCTCCCTTTGTAGAAGTGGTTCAAGATTCTGGATTTCGTACCTCCTTCTATGGCAGTCTTGAAATTGTTCTTTGGGTAGATTTCACTCTTGGTCCTGCTTGGTGTTCACTGCTCTCACCATTCCTTTCTGGTGACCCTGTAGGTTCAACAATCGGACTCTGGACAGGGATACGTGTCCTTGGAAGTCTGACTTCATTGATACTATTTTGTGACATCAGATTTGTCATTTCTGCGAGTACATCATCCTCATCATCATAGAACACATCTACAAAGTTAGTTCCCGGAGTTCCCATCATAGTTTGGTCGAGTTTTCTACTGCACTCACTCTCTGTATGCCCGAGTAGCTTGCAAAAGTTGCATCTCACACCACACATTTCCGTGGAATGCCCGAACCGGTGACATTTGTCACACTTAGCTGGGGTTCTTCCTTCAGGACAATATGCAGCTATGTGACCTTCTTTGTGACAAACATTACAAAGGCGAACACGAGGTGGTGTTCTAGATCCCGAGCTTTCTCCTATGACTGGTCCCCTATCAAAGTACTTCTGTAGGGTAGTGTTCAGCTGATCAAGTCTTCTGTCCACAAGGTTGACAAACACAACTGACTCATCTGTATCATCTCCTTCCAATGGCTCTAGAGGTATTTCCCCTAACTTTCCCAGGCCCTTTCAATCTCAATGGCTGTGTCAAGTGCTTCCTCTACATCAAGGAAGCGCCTGCCCAGCATTACTCTTGCTGTTTCTGGTCTCAAACCCCCTGCAAATCTACGCCTCTGTTCCAAATCAGACGCCCCACTTCTTATAAATAACCGGTTCAACCTATCGAAGTACGTTTGAACCCTTTGTCTACTCTCTTGTTTGATGGTATCCATCCTTAACCTGATTTCTGCCAAGTCAATGACACCAAACTTGGCTGATATGGCTGCCCTGAAATCTTCCCAGTTGTCTGGCCTAGGGTTTTGTTTACGGTACCATTCATCAGCCTTGGCTCTCAGGTTGAGCCTTGCTACTTTGAAGGTTTTATCCTCATTTAAATCCTTGACATCTGCCTCCATCTGAATCCTTTCCAGCCAGTCATTCACATCCTCACTATTCCTACCATGATAAGGCACGTCTATGCTAGTTGGACTGGTCATTCTTCTATACTCTAGTCGAAGTTCAAACTGTTTCAACACCTAATTCTGACTCTAATTTTCCTGCAACTCCCTTAATGCTGACCTCTATACCACTCCCACTGTCCATTTCGCAACATCTCTACTCTACCTCCCCATGTCAACTCTCATGCCATGGTATTTATCTTCTCCCACCTTCCTAACTCTCTTATCCAAAGTGCTATGGTTGTTCTTCCACCAGCATGTATTACTCTAAGACATAAATCACCATTAGCTATTCTCCAAGCAGGGTTGAAGAAGTACAAACAAGGGTCTGCGTGGGCATTTGGGGTGTGTCTGCTGAAGCAAATCAGCACATCTCCAATGCTTGGTTCATCAGGAATCAGTGTGTGGTCTCTGCCTGCCATCAAACCATCCAATACTAGTCAAGATCCCTAGCTAGTAGAAATCAAGATTTAACGAAGCTCTGATACCAAAAGAAGGGGCGTGAATCCCCTTCTGTGCAATTCTAATTGTGCTCCTCCCCAGTTTTTGAAGCGGAGCAAAAGAAAGGAACTCTCTTCCAGTGATCCAACCATCGTCACTCGGTTGTGGGTTTCCCTCAAGTCCTTCATGATCAGAGTTTACACAATCCTCATCCACGCCGCAGCGGAAGAGAAGACATGGATGGGGAGTCTGTATTGTTCTCACCCTTGGTTCTATTTTTACACGACATCCTTTCCCTGGGGTACAGCACCAGCCATGCTACCATGTTGTCTTCAGTGATGCAACCAGCCCTACGTCAGTGATGAACACTGCCCTTGTGGGCAGCTCCCTTGGACAATAACACGTGGAAGCCCCTTTTTGTAATAAGATCACGATTTAGAAGGAGGCAACTCAGATCTGCCATGAACTACAGGCCCACCGGTTTGGCTCTTCATGGGTTCATGCTTTCTTTATCTTACCTCCCCAATCTTCATCCCTCGTCAACCCCTCTTGCTGGTCAGCTCTCTCCCTTTGTCCTTTTTTTCTCTCTCTCTCTCTCTCTTTCTTTCTTTCAGGGTCTGCAGATTCCTCACTTTTTCACAATAGCATGTCTAAGATGCAATGCAATGCGCATTCAGCCAGGCATCCAGTGTACCCAGCATTGAAATCAACCTTGGTCACACAAGACATAATCAGCCCCTTTATCAGTTCCTCTCTTGCCAATGACAGATGCTTCACACTCCCCTTTTCCCAGGTGTAGCCATTTGCCCAAGACAGTTCTCAACCCGTCTACAGGTCTCAATTTACACAACCTGACAGCTCTCTTTTTCCCATCAACTGTGAACCTCAGTTGTTCACATGCTGAGAGCACTCTGAGAATCAGATCCAAACCCCAAACAATGTTGGTTTTTCTGCCCCATCCACATCATCCCTTCTGCTCTTTCCAAACAGTTCTATCTAACCTTCACTGGTTTCCTCTACCTACTAAGCTAGTTCCACATTGGCTGCAATGTGTCAACATCCAAGGCCACATTGTTTTCACAGGCTCATGACACTGAAACAAAGAACAAGAATACAACAAACAGCAACCATTCTGACCCAGCAATGAGTTAACCCTGTCCCCACTCATTTCTCCTACTGTGCAATGTAACAGCAGGTGCATCCATTTCCAGCCTATCCTGGTTTGAAGTCCAGTGTCCTCATTCCATTTCCCAAAGCTCTTTTCTTCCTCACATATCTGTGTCTCTTTCTACATACAAGAGATAGTCCAAAACTTCACAAAGCGATTTCTAAGTCACCCAAAAAGGAAGCCAACACTCTTCGAACTTATCTGTCTTATACTCCAGTGAAGCGGTGGGTCTGCCTGTCAAGATGGCACCTCATCAACTCTGTCATCAGCCACATTCAACGCTTCTTCTTATCGTGATTCCAGTCCTCATTATGTCATGACGGCTCTGCTTCATCTGCTGGCAACATCCTTGTGCCTGCCAACCTCTACCCTATCCTTCTACATGTGCACTTCTTCCCTAAGAATTGATCTGGTCCTACAGCAATAAGACAGAAAACAGCTACAAGTCTTAATTACAGATACCCTGAAGCTCTATACACACCAGCCTGCACTTCTCATGCCCCAACAGCTGTTGAGCCGCTCCATCTCCTCATAACTGTGCTCTTCAAGACAATGGGGGCAGCGGTGGTGCACCGCTCTCATCACATGCTCAGCCTTCAGAATTGATCATTACTACGAAGACGGCGGCACCGCTTCCTCTTGCACAGAATGCCAAGCAAGAGCCTTTAACGTTGCTCTTTAAAGCAAGCTGATTCCCCTTGCGCAGGTGGAACTTTCTAAGACATACTGTGCTGCCAACACCACTGCAGCAGCTCCGAAAAGTTGCCCGCACTCTTCCCCTTCGTTTTTCACAGCCCGAGCTTCTAGGTATAAACATCATCGATGAAAATCATTCATCCTAGGGATGAAAAAGGCGCATGTCATAACTTAGCCATATTTTGTCCTGGCAGAGCAATAGCATAGTGTTCCCATGGAATTACCTGTAGTCATGGATAATTCCTTCCCCTCATTAGCACCAGGGCACTCCCTTCGTAGTAATGCCAAATCCTGATGCCAAACAAAAATTTGAATGTTTACCCCCTGCATTCACACTACAACCTGTTGCGGCTTATGGTTTGGAATACTAGGTTCCTAACATAGCCTACAGCCTGCACCTGCATCCACCGCAAGCACTCCTATGGTTGGCTGGTCATCACCTCCAACCTCACCACAGGAGAAACAATGATGGTCTGACTGGTCATCACCCCAGCCTCACCATCGACAGCATGCTCTAGAACTGGCCGGTGGTCAAATCCGGACCAATCATCTATAAAAACAAGCGCCCACACAAAACTAACATGGCGCACAGTCAAGCATGCAGGTATGGAGGGGATCCAAACACAAGAAATCAGAATGACAACTCCCCCACACCAAAAACAACTCCACGGTGTTGCTCCTGCAAGGACACCCCAGCCCAAACCCGGACTGACTCTTGCCTCCACCTACAGAAAGGTCTTGGCCTAATGAGAAGGTGGAAAAACTACGAGGAAGAGAAGCTAAACCAATGCCTAACCCCAGCATGCCCTCATCCCAACACTCTTCCTCTCCTCTCTTCTCTCACTTGCATGACCATGGGAATATCATGAAGATTTTCCTCAAACCGCCCTCCACGAGCTTCGACATTTGGCCTTCAAGACCACATGCCAGTCCTCAGGCAGTCCACCAGTGCCTCCACGAGTCAGCATAGGCCGTCCACAAGTCAACACAGGCCCACACAGATCACTGGTCACAGCCGTCACAGCCCCACACAGGCCACAGCCCGTCACAGCCCGTCACAGCCCCAAAAGCCACAGGTCACAGGGTCACAGCCCCACAGGCCACAGCCTGTCACAGCCCCTCACAGCCCATCACAGCCTGTCACAGTCCATCACAGTCTGTCACAGCCCTACACAGGTCACAAGGGTCATAGCCCCAAAGGCCACAGCCTGTCACAGCCCCTCACAGCCCATCACAACCCGTCACAGCCCCACAGGCCACCTATCACAGCCCATCACAGCCCTATACAGGTCACAGGATCACGGCCCTACATGCCACAGCCCGCCACAGCCCGTCACAGCCCCATCCATGGCCACTCATGGCAGTTTAGCCATTTCTCCAAGGGGTTTAGCCACGCCAAGCTAGGGTTTGTGTCTCTTGGACTCTAGGCTTCTTGGCACCGAGCTATGGCGGCTGTGAAGAAATCAGCAAGGTATTCTTGCTCTTTCGGCTCCCACACACCACCAAAAGTAGCCCTAAGCCATGAGGAAGATGGTTGCCACAAACCAAGCCTTCTTTCTCACTTAGACTCCCCAAACACGCCACTAAACTCAATGGCAAACAACCAAGCCTTGCTGGTTTCCAGCCCTTGTGAGCACTCATTCAAGCATTTTCCTTGGCCATAGCATCTGTCTTAGAGCCTATTCCGCCCCCTACAAGTGCTTTTCTTTCACCCAAGTGGGAACCAGCCCTAGCCCTTCCATTCTAGCTCTCTAAAACTTGAAAATAAAAGCCCAATGGACTGAAGGCATGCTCCACACATGCCCCACTCTCACCACAAGAGAATCAGCCCCTTTGCTTCCTTTCTTGCACCCACCAACCTGAAAATACAAGCTTCAGCGGGCTGGAAGCATGCTCCACACATGCCCTACAGGGAAACCAGTCCTTTCTTTCCTTCCTTGCACTCCCAAACCTGAAAGTACAAGCCTTCAACAGGCTGAAAGCATGCTCCACACATGCATTGCCCTCACATAAGGGAAGTCAGCCCTTCCCTCTTCCTTGCTTGCCAGCTTCAATGAGCTGAATACATGCTCCACACATGCAACCTCTTCATACAGGAGGTACCAGCCCCCTATCTTGGCTCCTTGGCTCCTTGATGCTCTCTAAGACAAGACTAAGCACTCCACAGCCTTTGCCAAGCTCCTGAAACCCTAAGGCTTACATTTCCAGCCACAAGACACTCCTCTTGTGGTGCAAGGGCTCTTCTTCCAAGCTCTGAAACCCTAGGTGCACATTCCATGGCCTTGCTGTACCTCTTAGCTCATGTTCCAGCCCTGCTCTTGCCATGACAAGAGCCCTTTCAATGCTGAAGCTCGAGATTGAAACCCAATCTCAACATACTCCACAAAGTGCACTGATTTGCCCCAAGCCAAACCAGCCCTTTTGCTTGGTCTTGCAATCCTTCAAACAATGAAAGCTCGCATTCCCAAGTCCAGTTCTCAGCTTTGCCACCAAAGCCACTCTAACCTGCTCTTGACTGGTCATCTTCCCAATTGTGCTTGCTCATGCATGTACACAATCTGAAACCATCAAGGTGCTCTGGAATTACCTGCAGCATGGTGCTTTCATCTCTGAAGCTGAAGATCAAATGCCAAGGTCTACCACCTCGTAACCCACATCGCCTCCGCTTCTAACAACCAAGGGCTCCACGGTGCTCCTTGCATAACAATCTGGTTTCTCTCATCCTCAAGCAAAAACCACAAGTGCTACAACTAACTCGTATCTGGCACTCACAGATATGAGCTGATCTTTCTCGAGTGAAGAAGAATACAAGCACAAGCTCATGCGAGCTCACAAAGCTGAAGCATAAACTCATGCATATATAACCTCATCACTCAAATACAAGTCAAGCCAAGTGCACCCCACGCTATGGGGAATCCACACTACGGTGCCATAGCTAGGCGCGGTGAGGCTCAACTTGAGAAAGATGAGCCTCCCGCGCTTGCCGTGAAGATAACCACTCCAGGGCCTAAATCTGCCTTGATCCCTAGATTGACACTTGGACCAATCCCAAATGTCAATATGTAAAAGCTAGCTATTTCCTAGCTAGTTTCACACTAGTGGTAAAATAACTTGACAGAGAAGTCCATGTTGCAAGAGTATAAATGTTCCAGGATGAGTGATCGGGTGCGGTGTGTCGTGGTCGACGTCCATGGCCCCATCCCCTGCAGGAGGGCCCGGGCTGGCAGGGCTCCCCCTCGTCCTGATGAGTAGTCTGCTCCCCCTCGTCCTCATGACTATTCTGCTCCCCCACATGTGCGTGTCTTCGCTGTTTTCCGGACTGGCCCCCCTGACTTTGAGACCGACCCCCCCCCATGTCCGCTCCCCCCCATTTGTGCTGCTGGTTGCTCACGGCTGTAGGGATACTTTTTCTTTGGCTTTCTACTCCAAGTGACAGCGAGTTCAGGCCGCACTTTGGCTTGTCTCTAACGGGTGGAGGGTAAAGTAGTAACAATCTTAACCTTTTTTGCCCCCTTCTTTGGTTTGGTGCATTCAAAATCGGTGTCGGACCCACAACGGCTAGTCCTCTTCGGGGGTTTGCTATTCTATCAGCTATCAGCCATCAGTCATCAGTCATCAGTGTGACGTGGATGCACAAACGGCGGCCACATGGCAATATAATATTTTTCTCGGGCTGCCCGTAATTGTATGCTTGGATTTGTGAGAAACAATAATGAAAAATGACATGGGATTGTACTGACATGCCACCTTTGGCTACCGAAGGTGGAGGCTGAGCGGGAGAACATAAAGGCAAAAACGAAATAAATGGATGTCGAAAAAAAATAAAAATAAAAATAAAACCAACATTGTACTGACATGCACCTTTGGCTGCCGAAGGTGGAGGCTGAGCGGGAGAACATAAAGGTAAAAATGAAATAAATGGATGTTGGGTGAAAAAAAAAAAAAAAAAAAAAAAAAAAACCAACATGAGATATGGACTTCTAACGTGGAAGAATTCTGCACGAACGTAGAAGAATTCTGCATGTTTTTTAGCCGTTTTAATCTCTAGCTTGGATTATCGTATGCTATGGAAATGTCCAATGATGCTGGTGAAAAATATATATATTTGTTGGACCTAAGTTGAACGAAGGTAGCTCTTCTGTCATTGTATAAGGTACTTTTCGCTTTTTGGAAAGTGATCTTTTATTCAATTTCAAACTCTAAAATTTATTTTTTTCCGGGCAGGTTTGTTGGGCAGATGGAAATGTTCTTGTTCACCTTCGTTGACCTTCGTCACTGATGGAATTGCATTGGCAACTGACAGAATAGGAGCTCTCGTCCTCTTCGCAGGGCCAGCGACTTGTGAAGCTGCAGGCGCATCAGGCTTCCGTTTTCTTGCCCCTTTGGGCTGCTGTTGCCGATCAGTAGGGGACATGTTGTCTCCTGGTACGCGCCGCGCTTCGGGGTTTGTACACCCTCTCAACCTCTCCACAAAATGAGTAACTTGCTTCGGGAACTCGGCAGCGGGCCAGGGTTTAGTGGCAACTCAACCTCGTCCCAACCATCCACCATGTTCAACCAAGGACAACCCTCCCCATCAATGACATGCCTATTCAACCTAACCTTATCCTTCATGGGCTGCCCACAAAACTTGCACTTATAGGGATTCATTTGTTTCGCGCCATCACGAACTCTGAGGTCCGCCTCGCCTCCACTATCATCTCCTCCCACTCAGTTGGCGTATACCAGAAAGAAACCTCATCCCCTTTCTTAGGCTTGTGCCAAAAAACCAGCATACCATCCTCCGGGGGAACAACCTTAGGCCTAGTCTTCGCCATCGGCAACGAGCACACAACGCCGAAATACACAAAAGAAAAAGCAAGGAACAGAAGCCAGAGAAAACAAGGAAGAGCACACGGATTGCAATGAACAAAAGGAAAACACAATGCATAGACAACAAAGAGGATATGAGTAGAGCAGCTGAAAACAAACAACGAAGAGCCGCCACCGAAGAGTCACTTCGCGAGGAAGGCATTCCGCACGTGCAGAGAACCTAGGGGGCCGAGCACGTGGGGGAGCAGGGGATCAGTCGATGGACACGTGGTGACAGCACCACACGGGGGATGACTGATGTCGATATGTGGGGAGATCTGGGCAGTCATAAGGGGGAGCAGGCATGGGGAGATGTGAAGGGGGAGCAAACCCCTAGGCAATGCTAGAACATGGGGATCAAAGTAGGGGGACTAGACACGTGGGGGGATGTTATTAGAGGGGAGCAGGGATATGCGGAGAGAACTGGATGTGACATGCATGGCGATTCTGTGGTCAGGGGGGTGACACGTGGGCAGCAAAGACAGGGGGAGCGGCGGGGGGGACCACACAGTGGGGGAGCAGAAACTCGTGAGGGATTGGATGTTTGGGGATTTTGCAAGTGAGGGATTGAGGGAGGGAGGCAACTCATGAGAGGAAGCACTAGAAGCATTCGTGTCATTTACCACTGGGGTAACGACTCATTTTGAGTCGTAAAAGTCAAAAAACTGGGATCGACTGGAAGTTACAACAGACTAGTTACAACAGACGTGGTAGTTGGGTTGGACATCCAATGATTGGAGTGGTAAAGGACGCAGACGCGTGAACAACTGCTCAGCAATTAATGCGATTAATGCTGAAGAACCACGTGGCGTAACCAGGCGGGCCGCCCGTGTGTCTGACCTTTTGGGCTGACTTTGACTTTTCCCTCCGGATGAGTGGACCGACTCACTGAAGCGCGGTGACACATGGACGCGGACGTGGACGACGATGTGGATGCCGACGTGGCGGCGCCACGACGAGCACCACTGTTGCCACGTGGCCACGGGCCCGGGGCGCCACGTGGTAGTAGACCACATAACTTGCAGTGCTACATGCCCAGTGGCAATTGCGACTGCGGAAGTTTTCGCAACCACTGCTTTACTACTTTACATGAAGTGCTCGAAAGTACTTGAACAATCATTCACAGTGATTCATGCTTTGGAGTTTTGGTGTTTGTAGTGAGTCGACTAGTAATGCCATACAATAGAACTAATCATGCATTAGAAATGCACAAACGATGAAAGACATGCCATGAAACAAAATGAATGAAATGAAACAAAATGGTACTTTATTACATCTGCGGAAAGCTCAAAGAGCTTATGGGATAAAATGAAAACACAAAGTAAAAAAGCAGCCCAAAAGCTACTGCTGCTCTGGGGATTGCCTAAGGGTCAAGGCCTCGTGCAAGTCAAGCAGTTCTGATCCTCATAATGCAAGACTTCAGTGAGTTCCACGGAATAGACCATCTACCCATGGAGTTTCTTGTAGTTATTGATCCATAGGGAATCATAGGTAAATCTTTTGCTTGAAATTTGGCCCTCTAGGATGAATCTGGACCACACTCTATCCCTGCTCCTTCAGCTATCCATGCCCCTGCACAAATCATGCATTCATCCTTGCCTTGCTGCTAGTAGCTGACAATGACAACCTACATTTGTTCTAGGAAACACCCAACTCAGCTTATCACACTAGTTCCTATGCTCAATTGCGTCTGCTACTCTCTGAAATGTAGCAGACATTCACCTTTTTGCCTCGGTTGTCCCATCATTGACTGGGGGCAGAAAAGTATTCATTCCACAGCTTCTCCTCATGTCTGTTACTTGTTTTTTGATACTTTCCTGTTGTCACATAGCAGTATCATGTCAAAGTCACTCCAAACTAGATTCACTCAACCAGTTAACTTGCATAATTCAACATAGAAATTTTGGACCAATTCTAATAAGAGGGAAAAACAGGGTGAAATGTGCTGAAGAAGATGCCTTCATTAACAATGTCTGATTTGATCAATTGTGCCGTTGCTGCCAGTTGACCATCTACCCATGCAGGTTTCTTTTAGCTTCATAGTTAATCTGGAGCTTGAAGTCTGGCCCTCTTGGGTGAATCTGCACCCACACTCTATCCTTGCTCCTTCAACTATCCATGCATCGCACGAATCATGCATACAACCTTGCTTTGTTGCTAGCAGTTGACGATGACAGCCTAGACTTGTTCTAGGAAGCACCCAACTCAACTTATCACACTAGTTCCTACGCTCAATTGCATCTGCTACTCTCTATAATCCAACAAACATTCACCTTCTTGCCTCGATTGTCCCACCATTGACTGGGGTCAGAAAAATATTCATTCCACAACTTCTCCTCGTCTGTGTTACCTGTTTATGATACTTTCCTGTTGTCGCATTGGCAGAATCATGTCAAAGTCACTCCAAACTATCAAAGCTTCACTCAACCAGCTAACTTGCAGAATTCAGACATGAATAATTAGGGGCTGATTCTGATAAGAGGGGAAAACAAGGTGAAATTGAAGAAGGTGCCTTCATTAGCAGTCATTACACTCTATCCTTCGCTCAGCCATATTGTTGAACACTCCCTGTCCACAAGGGTATTGTTCAGAATGACATCTGCCACAATTCCAGCTTTGACGATGCAACCATGGACCTCTTTGCCCTTCCCCAGCAGGCTCGCACATGCACTACAAACGCAAACAACTGGTTGTGGCAAACTGGGAGCAATATGTGTCAGAAGAAACCACTTATACAAATCTACAGCTTACAGGCTGTCTCTATCCTCAAAATTGGCAGCACATCACCCGCTGCTATGACATATATTGCCCTAGACACACATTGCCCTAACTGCCATCCCCCAAGATGCTACCCCCACCAGACTTCTCTCACTTGGGTCCTTGCAAGGCTGACTTCCAGCTTTGACTCTGTGCATGGGGCCTATCGGACAACATACACCAGCAAGCCCTCCCCCTATCCTGCATCAACTCATCTCAGTCTTATCAACTGCACAACGTATGATGGGGTGAGTGCAACATGGGAAAGAGCCACAACACATGATGAGCTGTAGGGAAGAAGCAACATCGTGCAAGTAAAGCAAATGATGAAGCAGAAAGACGAGGCAACATGGGAGAAGGGAAAATGGGGTCCAAGGGCTGAGAAGGTCAACTGGTCAACAATGAGGAACTGGCTCTGGAGCACTATGTTGATGATTAAAGGGAGCAGCAAATACATGTGGGGCATCGCAGCAAAGTGCATGCCAACGAGGGTCAGAATAGTGCAAGAAAGACTCCACGGATGGTGGGCAGCCAAGGGAGATGCAGTGAGACAAGGCACTCATGGCAAGGGAGCTGCCAAGACAAAATGTTGATTAGGCTACGGAGAAAAAGGAAAGCACAAGATCAACTACGAGGAAAAGTAGCAATTCAAGCATGGGAGCTGCTGCTAAAACATGAGGAGGAAGACATACGAGGTGAAGCATCAAGGGAACCAGTAGGAGATGAGGAAGATGGAGCACACTTTCTTGTCAAAGGTTGGCGGCGAAGAATGCAACCCAGCAATCAGAAAGTGAGGCACCCGAGGCTGGACTGCTGCAAAGAGGTACAAAGACAGGAGCTGAGAATGAGATGTTGCCTTTCGTTGAAGTTCCCCACACAAGGGCTGTTTGGCAAGCAAAACCCCAGGCAAGGATGAGAGGTGAATCTGGGATAAAACCAGCAGCTGGGAGTGAGGAAAGACACAAGGAAGGGCAGCAATACCTTGTCAAATCTGAGGGTGATGGCTGGAGAAAATTAAACAAGGACTGGAAGTATGGGAGCAGCAATCGCATGAAGAAAAATCTGCCTGAGAGGCTGAAGAGTGAAAGGGAGGAAGACAGGCACCTCGCTTATGAAAAGTGGAAGGGCAGGGTAGAAAACCTGATGCCTGAAATTGATGGGAGCTCGTGGGAGACTCTGCCAAGAAGACTCCAATCAGCTGTTGCCAACAATCGGACCAGTGAAAGATCGCCCTTGGCTGGCGCAACACCACAAAATAAGTGCAGCCCTGATAGCATGGTGAGTGGGGCACCAACAGAGCCAGAAAATGAGGGAGAAGGAGGAGACTTCCCTGCCAAGAAAGTCAATGCGGGCCTGCAGTGGCATGCAAGGAAAGGGACACCGTAAGTGTTGCCAACAGATGTAAATCAGTGCTCATTCATTCGAAAGCACCACGGGAGATGAAGGAAAAGACACCTGCAGGGACGTTGAAGCATAAAAGAGGAGAGCACTTCACTTGGGAAGAAAGTGAAGCATTGGAGAACGAGGCTGATGACTGGCAGTCTGAAAAGGAAAGGCGGTTGTGGGAAACCCTGCCAAGACCCAAGACAACCATATAGAGAGAATCAAGCAGGTGGGAACTGCCCTTCATTGGGGTGGTGCAAACAAGAGCAAGACCAAAGCTGAACCACATGAGAAGATAGTGTGTCATCACAGATGGAGACCCTGGAAAATGCTCTGCCCAGGAGATGAAGAACATTAGGCAACTAGAAACGTGGGGGGCTGAATATGCTCTGCAGTCAACTTGGCTTGTTGAATGCTTGCATAAGAGATGAGGGGTTGCTGTCAGTACACGGCATTGAGTTCATCAAATCCTACAACAGCCCACCATCGCTGCCCACTGCTTACAAACTGCCACAAAAACAGTTTCACAGGACTTACAGATGATTGGTGGAAGGCAAGGCCCCTCGCCATGGGCCAGATTAATTGTATGTTGCAGCCCAGAACAACGACGGGAAGTCATCTAGGGCAGCAAACCCCATCTTGGCAGCGTCTTTTGTGTGAGAGAAGTCAAGCTGAACCTGCTCATCATATCGAGTGGGATGGACCAGATGTAAAGCTGCCAAGCCAACCACACTCATATTCGCACTCAAGCAACATAAGCTGGAGCCATTTTCAGATTATGAGTACCCGTGTTTTAAGAATACTCCTTCTTCAACTTGCGGTGAACGGGCAGAAAACTTCACAATGTGCAGCAGATTAATGGACCAAGATGCGGAGCTGAATTGGGTATCCAGTTAGGCAATGCTGGTTTCAAAACCCCGTTCCATCCCTGCGTTTCGAAGATCTGGCTTGAATGGGCACACTCCGGCAGTGGAAGGCTCACGGAGTAATGAGTTTGGGCTGATATGCATGCTGACATGCCATGCCGGTGCAAAGAACAACGTTCTGAGTGGCGATTGTGATCTCAAAATCTGCCCCTGCATTCAAGCTGATTTCTCTCTCGAGCAGAGCCGCCTTGTGGATGTTCCAGCCAGTGTCCAAAAACAGCTCAAGTGCAAGACAACAACATCAGCAAGGCATGGTTAGCTAAGCAAGGTCATGGTGGAGAGGCATTTGAACTCTCTGAACGTAATGTGGTCGGACTTCACCCCCTCCCACATCAACTGCTCATAGGTCTCCAAAACCTGCAATCCCCGCCCCTGTTGTGCATGTCCTGCGATCATCACTTTCCACGACACCACATTTCGCTCAGCCATATTGTTGAACACTCCCTATCTAGAAGGGTATTCATGTTCAGAATGACATCTACCACAATTCCAGCTTTGACGATGCAACCATGGACCTCTTTGCCCTTCTCCAACAGGCTCGCACATGCACTACAAACACAAACAAACGTAATGTGCTCGGGCTTCACCCCCTAGACCCACATCATTTGCTCATAGGTCTCCAAAACCCGCAATCCCCGCCCATGTTGTGCATGTCCTGCGATCATCACGTTCCACCACACCACATTTCGCTCAGCCATATTGTTAAACACTCCTTGTCCACAAGGGAATGCTCCCACGTTTGGCATACATGTCGACGAGGTATTGTTACATCTGGTACAGTTCCAGCTTTGACAATGTCACGATGGACCTCTTTGCCCTTTACCAAGTCTCCAGGGCTGCCAGGTTTGCACATGCATTGCAAACACAAATGAACGTGACCCGGTCAGGCTGCACCTCTTCTCAACATTTGCTCATATGTCTCCAATGCCCTCATCCCGCACACATGCTGGCCATATCTTGCGAGATTCAGCGTGTTCCTTGAGACAACATCTTGTTCAGCCATGTTATCAAACTCTCCCTTCGCAACTTCATAGGTCTCCAAAGCCTCCATCCCACGTCCCTGCTGTGCATACCCTGCAAGCATCGCACTCCACGACACTACATCTCGGCAAAACAGGCTGAAATAGCTCGAAGAAGAAGGTGCCCTCACCACATTGTCCTCTACCTTGTGTCATGACCCATTGCGGATTAGACTGACCATGAACCCAAGAAGACCTCTTGTGCGTGCTGCTTGTATCTCTAGTCAGGTAATGTGGGATTGGTTCGTAAGAACCACCACGGTGCAGCTGAGCGGGCAGAGATTAAAATATGGGTTGCTAAGACCAAGCTGATTCCCCCAAGAACCTTGTGATCATCAGGAAGAATACCAAATCATGGTACAAAGGGGAGCCAAGAGCCCACATTTGCACATAATGCGCCCTTGACGCCATAAACGCTTGCAACAACAGGACATGGGCCTCGATTTGGTCTTCGTCCTTCTCGCATCACTTGTTCGTCTCTCTCTCAAGCCTCCATCCCTCTCCCAACACTTAGACAAATTCAGGCAAAAGACAAAGTTACTCTTCCACCCTTAGATCATTTTACATCCGACGATTAGAACAATCTCTACGAGCCACACAAGCCCTAAAATACATTAAAATATTCCACGTCATGAGCCATGTGGAGCACTTATAAAAATTCCATTTTTGAATAGGGTGTGCAATGAATGCCTAGTTGTTAAGAGTCGTTCTCTAGTGCTTAAAACCACTTGTAATTGCTGTTTTTTAAAAAAAAAACAATTTACGTAATTGAATTAAATCGCCGCGAATATTGTGCCGACTGCGGAGTCATTGATGCAACTTCTATCCGCCATTAGAAATGTGAATTTATCCGTTACGACTGTGCAGTAGTAACAAACATCTCAAAGTTGTTCCCTCAGTGGTTTTGGACATGCAGTCGATTCGGAAAAGACACGAATGCTTCTAGTGAAGAGGACCAAAACTGCAGGGGCGGGGAACATGGGAAGAGAGCGTTGTGTAGGACGAGTAAAACACCATGCTAGGTCGAAAAAGAAATCCCTATAAATGCATGAGCTGGCCGGTATACAACCATCTTGGACTCTGCAACCTCCATCAATCCTATTCAGCTCCCTGATATGCAACCATGTTTGATTCTGCAACACACAGATGTTTACATGTCAATCTAACAAGGTAAGTAGTATGAAAAAACAAACATGAAGTTGAAGCTAAGTTTAATATGCGAAAGCTACTATAGTTACAGATCCTTATCACATGGGATTTGGTGCAGCCTACGCCAATCCTCTACTTCAGCTTTCAAAACAACAAACAACAAACAAGAAAGAAGAACAACAAGAAAAAACAACAAAAGAAGAACAACAAGAGGAAGAAGAGAAGAAGAAAACCCCCTGTACGCATTGTATGCAAGACGGTCATCCCCAGAGAATCACAAATGCCATAGAGCGCACATGATTCAGGCCCTGTCCCCTCGTGGAACCACCCCCAGCGCAACCCGGTGTGCGGGGCTCCACCTAGTGAGCGCCTCTGCCTCCTTGAGTGCCTTGGGCACTCAAGGGTGCTTCAGCCCCCGTACCAATTGTTGTCACTGCCCCCACCATAGGGGCAGCCCCTCTCGTGTCCCGACCCCCTGGGCCGCGACACACACCCCCACCAACAGGGAGTCGATGTCCTCATCGACTTGTCCATTTTGTAGAAACTAACATCCAAGTTGTGGCGTCCCACATCAAAGGAGTTTGTTTCCGTACCATGGCATCCCATGGCAAAGAACCAAACCCCCACTTGACTCTACTCTCCACTAGCTAGTTTGGCTGACTTCCTCCAAGTCGCGGCCAAGGGTGGAGCCTCTCAAGCTCCACCCAGTGCACTCTTCTTGGCCCACTTCAAGGCCAAGGAACCATCCTCCCCGAGGATTCGCCTTACTGCAACAACATTGCTTGCGATCGCTCATGATGCCGCTTTTTGGCATCATCTTGAGCAATGGTTCACTTTGAACCCTTTTTTACTAGGAAGATAACCTTGAACCAACCGCGCGCCCCTATCACTACAATTGGGTCCGCCTTGGAATAATGGTCTGAGGTACGGGAACACGCCGAAGCCGCACTACGACTTCGTCCTGAGGTTACACGATTATAGTACGTGAACGGAGGCACGTAGCTTCCGCGTTAGTCCGCACTACAAGACAACCCCCTCAGGAGCGCAGTTATAGTACGCGCACGCGCCAGGTGCGCACTAGCTCGTGAACTCCCAAAGAAGGCGCAAGTTTCCTTGCCCCTTGGATGGGTGTCGTCCGATTTCGGCACTACGCAAACACACGATTAATCCAATTTACCTCTCCCACTTTTGTAAGTTAGCATATATTCTACACACTAGCCAACCATACCATGCATTACCATTCCAAACAAAATAGGAAGCACAACATTTGGAAATCATTTCATTTATAACAAAATTTATACAACACAAGGTTTTGCAATCGGATTCCTGAGCTAGCTAAGCCGGGCTAAGCATGCATTTCCTCCCCCACGATCCAAGGTTGATGTCCCCATCAACGCTTCTTCCGCTTTTGAGGTCGCCCTTCGAAAGCTGCAACCGCCTCGGATGCGTTTCCCATTTCTGAGGCACGCACCCAAGTTGTCTCCACTTGATGATAGCCCTTCCATTTCACGAGATACTCCGTTTCTCAATTCTTGAACCTCCTCGACTTAAGCATTGCCTCCACTTCATACTCAGGTTCATTTTCATGATCCAACAGCACAAGTGGCGGACGCAACACTTGATGCCGATTCGGACGTGCTTCATCTTTGAAGTAAGGCTTCAAAAGGGAGACGTGGAATACCGGATGTACCTTGTTGTTTGCCGGCACCTCCAATTCATACACATCCTCATTCATAACCTTCCAGATGCGAAAAGGCCCCGCATATGGAGGTACGAACTTCGGACTCACTTCCGGAGGTTGTCGAAAATTCTTGATGTTCAACCAGACCTCCGTGCCTGCCTCAAACTTAACTTCCCTCCGTTTTCGATTCGCCTGTCGTTCATACCGTTTCCTAGCTTTGGCAATGTTGTACTTTGCGAGCTCCAACAAACGCTCGCGTTCTTCCAACACCGCAGCTACTGCCGGTTCCTCAACGTCCTGGGCGGCCCAACTTGTCGGCACCAAAGGTGCTTTTCCATAGACCAATACGAAAGGGGAAACTCTCATTGCGGAGTGTTCTGTGTTATTATAACAGAACTCTGCCGCGTCTAAGTGTTCCACCCAGTCTGTTTGGTCTGCCGACACGTAATTCCGCAAGATCTGCTTCACTACGGAATTCACTCTTTTCGTTTGGCCGTCGGTCGTAGGTCGGAAGGCGGTGCCCATCTTCAGCCTCGTCCCCATCTTCTTCCAAAGTGCCCTCCAAAATTTACTCGTAAACTTTGGATCGCGGTCCGAGACAATATCCTTCGGGACTCCATGATGCTTTAAGACGTGGGCGAAGTAAAGTTGCCCTGTTTCCTGTGCCGTTGTCGTCTCCTTGGTGGGGATGAAATGGCTCATTTTACTGAACCTATCCACCACCACCATGATTGCATCGAATCCTTTTGACAGCGGCATATCAGTCATGAAATCCATCGAGATATTTTCCCAAGACCCCTCTGGAATCGGCAAGGGTTGTAACAGCCCCGCTTGCTTTTTGTACTTGCTCCGCTTTTGTTGGCATGTGGTGCATGTCTTGACATACTCCTCGGCCTCCTCCCTCAGTTTGGGCCAGAAATACTCTTTCTTCAAGAGTGCCGCGGTGCGCTTGGCTCCGCCATGGCCCGCAAGCGGGCCATCGTGGCATTCCCTCAAGAGACTATCTCTGATCCCTTCTTTCGGCACGTAGAGACGCTTTTGCTTGTACCAGAGCAGTCCATTGTGCAAGTGGAACTGCGATTTAACCCCCATCCTCAAGTCCCGCATCACGGACTTCGCCATCTCATCCTTCCAGTAAGCCTTCCGGATCTTCTTTTGGAGCGCCGTCTCGCCTCTGTACACCAACATGAGCTGCTGCTTTCTACTTAAAGCATCGGCCACCACATTGTTCCGTCCCAGTTTGTACTGGATATCCACGTCGAACACCGCCAAAGTATCTTGCCACCTAAGTTGTTTTGGGGACAACTTAGGCTGCGTGGCAAAATACTTCACCGTGACATTGTCCGTGAACACCTTCACTGGGTTGGAACCAACATAGTGGCGCCAAAGCTCAAGACAGTGCACCACCGCCTTCATCTCTTTCTCGTGCGTCGGCCACCGTCGCTCCACTTCATTCAGGTTCTTACTTTCGTAAGCCACTGGGCGTCCATCTTGCATCAGTACACCCCCAATTGCGAAGTCCGACGCATCTGTATGAATCTCGAACGGACGATCGAACTCCGGGATTTTCAAGACTGGAGCTTCCGCCATCCGCTGCTTCAATTCAGCAAAAGCTTGGCCACAAAAGGTGTTCCATGCCCAGACTTTGGATTTACACCGAAGGTCTGACAGCGGCCCCGCGATCTTGGCGAAATTTCTCACATACTTCCGGTAGTAGGAGGCGAGTCCTAGGAAGGATCGCACTCCCGGGACCGAAGTCGGAGGCTCCCAGTCCAAGATTGCCCTCACCTTCCTGTCATCCATTCTGATCCCATCCTGTGTAATCACATGCCCCAGGAACTCCAATTTTGTGACCCCGAATTCGCACTTTGAAGCTTTGGCATACAGCCTCCCTTCCCGCAATTTCTGGAACACCCTGTTGAGGTGCTCCAGGTGCTCCTCCTTTGTTTTCAAATACACCAAGATGTCGTCGATGTACACGATCACAAAGTCATCCAACCACTCCTGGAAAAGGCTGTTCATCAGCGTGCTAAAGGTCGCGGGAGCATTGGTGAGTCCAAAAGGCATCACCAAGAACTCATATGAACCATACCTTGTCCTGCACGCAGTCTTCTCCTCATCTCCTTCCGCCACTCGAATTTGATGATAGCCGGAGCGCAGATCGATCCGGTTGAAATACTTCGCTCCTGCCAACCGATCGAAAAGGTCGTCGATCCTTGGCAAAGGGTACCGGTTTTTTATAGTCACCTTATTCAAAGCCCTGTAATCGACACACATCCGCAGCGTCCCATCCTTTTTGTCTGCAAATAGCACCGGGGCTCCGTAAGGTGACTTACTCGGCCGGATGTACCCCTTTGACATTAGATCTTTGAGCTGAGTCTTCAGCTCGACTAACTCTCTGTGGCTCAACCGGTAGGGCGCCTTGGCAGGCGGTTCCGATCCCGGTATCACCTCAATCTTGTGGTCAACTCCTCTTCGCGGTGGCAAGCCGCTTGGTAAATCCTCCGGCATCACATCCTGGTATTTCTCCAAAATCCCCTTGATCCAATCTGGGCTCGGCTCCCCATCGCCTTCTCCCTTCACTTCTCTAATATAGAGCAAAAACTGGGGCTCGTGTGCCTCCTCCACGGCCCACTCCTTTGCTGACAGGAGGTTTATTCACCCTCCCACGGGTTTGGGCGTTTCCGACACTCGTAAGACCTCGCCACTATTCCCACATGGTAGCGTGACTACTCTCTTGCGGCCATCTATGACCGCTCCAGATTTGCTCAAAAATGTCATCCCCAAAATGAGATCCACTCCATCGATCTCGCAGATGGTGAAGTTCTCACGTCCCTCCCAACTCCCCAGTTGAAGAGGAACATCAAATGCCAACCTTGTCGCCAATTGCGGTTCTCCTTTGGCAGAACGCACCTCAATAGAGGCCCCCACGTCACTTGTCGGGAGTCCCAGCTTTTGTGTTGTTGCCGGTGTCATGAAGGAGTGCGACGCTCCTGTGTCCACCAACAACGACACGTTAGTTCCGGATATTATTCCATCCACAAACAATGATTGACCCCCTTTACGTCAGGCGCCAGTTTCCTGATACAACTCACAAGAAAATTTGCCTACCTTGCAAGTCCTGGCGACCACCGCTTCCACCAAGCGACTGATGGTATCTTCCGACAGCTCTGTGGTCGCCCGAGTCATGTTCAATTGCCGGGGCTTCGTGCACTTTTTGGCCATGTGCCCGGGCTCCCCGCAATTGAAACACACTCCATCAAAGGTCGCCTTCTGTCCGCCATAGGCCGCTCCACCCGCTTTTCCTTTCGAAGCACCGGGTGCCGCCTTGACTTGTGAAGGCCCTCCCTTTTATTTCCACGTGCCATTGTCGCCGCGTGGTCTATCCCACTTCTTTTCCGGTCGGAAGGAGTCACCTTCCCGCCGGGTCTTCTTGTGGTTCAGCTCCGTACGGCCTTGTCTTTCTTAGGGACATCCGAGAAACATTCAGCCCTCTCAATTGCCTCGTTCAAAGTCTTAGGTGGCTTCTCCTCCAACTTCTGCCTGGCCCATGGGGCCAGTCCCGCCACAAAGTTGAAGACCATTTCTGGTTCTGCCATGTCCGCGACTTCGAGCAACAGCACATTGAAAGCCTGGACATATCCCCGAATGTCATCTGTTTGCCTCAAATTCCTCATCTTGTCCCGGGCAAGCAAGGACGCGTTGAGGGGCACAAATTGCCTCTTCATCAATTCCTTGAACCCACTCCAGTTCAAGGTTTCCGGGCTTGGACCTCGGTCGTGAAGGCGTTTCTGCCACCATTGTTGAGCATAGCCCCTCAAATAGGTGGGAGCCACTTCCACCCGATCCTCGTCACTCAACTTGGCTGCCCGGAAGTACTGCTCCAGCTCCAAGAGCCAGGTGTTGAGTGCCTTCCGATTTCGGACGCCCTCGAAGGTGCCGAGTTCCTTAGGCTTCACCTTAAACTTTGCCTTAGTGGAAGTGACATTAGCCGCCTTCAACAACCACGGCCCTTATGGACTGTGATCAGTCCCAAGACTCCCCACGACTCCCACCACGAGGTCTCCGCCCCAGGGTGAGTCCTATGCCACCCCCACTACGTCCCGCTAAGCTACCACCACCCTTGTGGAGCCACCCCACCGCAACCCGGTGTGCGGGGCTCCACCTAGTGAGCGCCTCCGCCTCCTTGAGTGCCTTGGGCACTCAAGGGTGCTTCAGCCCCCCATACCTATCGCTGCCACTGCCCCCACCACAGGGGCAGCCCCTCTTGTGTCCCGACCCCCCTGCCCTCAAGGCAAAGGGCCGCGACAGCCGGGCTAAGCATGCATTTCCTCCCCCACGATCCAAGGTTGATGTCCCCATCAACGCTTCTTCCAATTTTGAGGTCGCCCTTCGAAAGCTGCAACCGCCTCGGATGCGTTTCCCATTTCTGAGGTACGAACCCAAGTTGCCTCCACTTGATGATAGCCCTTCCATTTCACGAGATACTCCGTTTCTCGATTCTTGAACCTCCTCGACTGAAGCATTGCCTCCACTTCGTACTCAGGTTCATTTTCATGATCCAACAGCACAAGTGGCGGACGCAACACTTGATGCCGATTCGGACGCGCTTCATCTTTGAAGTAAGGCTTCAAAAGAGAGACGTGGAATACCGGATGTACCTTGATGTTTGCCGGCACCTCCAATTCATACACATCCTCATTCATAATCTTCCGGATGCGAAAGGGCCCCGCATACGGAGGTACGAACTTCGGACTCACTTCCGGAGGTTGTCAAAAATTCTTGATGTTCAACCAGACCTCCGTGCCTGCCTCAAACTTAACTTCCCTCCGTTTTCGATTCGCCTGTCGTTCATACCGTTTCCTAGCTTTGGCAATGTTGTACTGTCGCGCGGCTTTTACTCACCCATCCCTTCACTATTCGAGGCGGAAACTCCAAGATAGAAGAGTTGGAAATCTCTAAGTACTCAGCGGGGGCTGCTATTTCATGAGCCATGAGCCATGAGCGGCATGAGCCATGAGCAGAGTCGTAAGTGTGGAAAAAAACATGAGCATCACTATTTTCCGGAAATGAGTGTCCGCGGGAATAGGGTTTAGGGTGCCACGGTCATAGGGGGAGAAGGACCTCCCGATGAAGGAGGTTCGGCAATGTTATTTAGAATTATATATTGAAAGGCAATGTTTCGCGAATGGTAGGGTGGTACTGCTCTGTACAATGGGGGCCCATTTCAGCCTACCAGCCACTTGCAAAATCCACCCACATTCCCAATCCCAAACGAAATGAGCAATGACGCATTCTGGGAACGATGGACACAGAATAGAATAAAAAGAGGGCACAATGAGGTTTTTATTGATCCACATGAATTGCATTTGAAGCACGTCTATTGTGCTAATTGTGCAATCAAATCTTTAGCCCTGTGCCTACTGAATACAAGTCACGTTGTCAATGGGACTTCGACTGCTCTCAGAACTAGCTCATGAGTCATGGGGCTCCTCCATGTAAAGTCGATTGCAGCCGTTGTACCGCCCCTAGTGATGTTCACCACAATGTCCTGCCCTTCAATCATACCACCATCGAATATGGAAATCTTCACATTTTCGTCGTCCACACCAATGCGAATGTCCCCATACAATGGAGAAGAGGAGCGCACTCCTTGAGGAGAATAGGTCTCTCCGATGGAGTCCACCCACGTCCAGTGGCAGCAGTTCCACCGCAACAGCATAGCAGTGCGCCTTCTTCTGCATGGGTGACCGTCGTAGCTGGGAAAATCGGAATCGAGGATGCGCAGGAGCCACGGACTCCTCAGACCAAGATCGTCACCCCGCTCGAAGGCGTAGTGGCCTAGGATATACTCAAAAGCCACCAATGTTTCCACAATCGAACCAGTATCTTCTGTGTAATCTGTGTACCAGATAACAATGTCTCCCGATGTGGCCGAATACATTGCATAATCGATGCCTCCAAATGGGCAGTCGTCCCGGTTCCGGAAGCACGGCATCCTTGCAAAGGAGGACCTGAGGACGACTTGGATGCAGATGACAATGACCTTGCGGACAGCTACGAAGCCCTTAGATTTTGGAAATGATGCGAAGCGGAAGAGCAGTCCGGCCTCCAATAATGGAGCATCTGGGTCCCACGTACCCACCGACGGAGGTGGAACGTGTTCATCACGCCGGCGGTGGATGAACCCATACATCTTTCTCATCAACAAGTTATAGTTTGAGATCTGCCACCGAAGTCCATCCCCCCGGATGGAAATTCGGCGCCGCATTTACATCGAAGAGGGGATGGACTTCGTCGTGTCCAGTGGCTATCGGCCCACCTGGCAATGAGTGCCCATAGTTTGCATGGCAGGGTAGGAAACTGAAACGGCTACATTCATGAAGCAGCCAATCTTCATCGGTCCAGGATCCTGTAGGGGGGAAATTTAAATGTGCCCTGGAGTGTTTGTGAGGAATTGCAGCGTTAGCTTGAACTTTTTCCAGCCACCGCGCTGCTCCTCCTCCATCCGGGAGCTGCTGTCATTGAGCATACTCCGCTACTCTTTTTCAAGGATGCCGTGCCGCCGAAATCCAGCCGACTGCCCTTATCATGGCCACGATTATGCTATGTTCAAACCAGAATCAGGAAACATCATTGTCTGGCTCTCTGTTTTCACAGACGCTGCTGGAATCAAGCAAGAGTCTTTGCGCGCAATGGAGTATCTGGAGGGCTATTACCGCTTTGAGCGAGGTGAGGGCGAGGGTCAATGCGGTCCGTGGGTCCTGAAAATTGTTGACCTCGATATACCAAGCTGGAAAGGGATGCCGGACAGATCACGCACGGCCTCGCTTTGGCGCTGGAACTGCTGCCAGTGGACCAGGGAGGACGGCACCGGGGAAAACTATATACGTGCAGATCACTCCGCTCTTCCAGTGTATGGAGACATTCGGCTGAGTTGCGAAGACGAATCGCACGGGCACATGAGGCCCACAGTGACCTTGTCAATGTATGATGGTGGTATCATTGATGGACATGACATTGTCGTCGGCTCCAGCAAGGGCAGCAGAACGACCGAATTGCAGTTTACCTCGAGGTGCCGCAGTAGTGATGAGCTTGTTTTGAGGGGTATCGAAGTTCCGTCGACTTGGTGAAGCCCATGTAGAAGGAGGAAGGGCTTAGTTTTGTCTGCAGTTGGTAAATGTGAGACATCGTGTCCGATCAATAAACCCATCGTACCTCACTTCTGTATGATTGTGTTTCATTCTGTTGAATAACTGTTGGAATTGGCCCACTGTTTACAATTTGATGTCTCATTTCTACAATGTGTCTGTCCGGATGAATATAGCAGAGTAACCGGTATGTGAGTCATGTGTCAAGAATATACCAGAGTAACGCCATGTCGGACATTGAAATGCGGCACCGCATTTCCATGTGGGACAAGGAAATGCGGTGCCGCATTTCCATGCCAACATGGAAATGTATGAACCGCATTTCAGTGTCGGACAATGAAATGCGGTGCATCATTTCCGTCCAGGTACACGAAATACCAACACGGGTCTATAAATTGGACAGACAACGAGGTTGGCATTGCAAATGCGGCGACGCATTTCCAGCTTGGCAATGGAAACTTCTTTTTGGACAAGGGAATGCGGTGCCGCATTTCCGTCCAACACTTCGAAAAGTGTGACATTTCCGACCAGCGCGATGGAATGCGTTACCGCATTTCCGTGAGAGGGTCTGCAAATGGACAAATTGCGATGTCCGTTCTGGAAATGCGGCGCCGCATTTCCATGTCCGTCATCGACTTTGTTTTTACAATGGAATGCGGTGCCAATTTTTGCTGATGGGCCTGCAGTTCGAACAACGACCATCCCCAATATGGAAATGCGGCACCGCATTTTCAATTCCGCCATCTTGACCTCCTTGTTCGACCTCCTTGTTCGACCTCTGTAAGCGTGGTGGCATCCATGCAATGAGCGGGAGAGGCCAAAACTGGCGTGTGGACAAAGGAAATTTTGGAAATGCGGCACCGCATTTCCAATCGGCCGATTACTTTTTACTATGCCAACATTGAAATGGAAAATTTAGTCCCTCCCCTGTTTTGGAAATGCGGTGCCGCATTTCCAAAAGAGGTTCTTAGAGTTGCCAAAATTTTGGAAATGCGGTGCCCCATTTCTGATTTTGGGAGCGTCGTGGTTTGGGCGATTGTGTGGCTGGAATGCACACTGGAGAGGGGTCACGAATGTCGGGCAGAATTTCCTTTATATACTCTGGAAGAGAATTTACATTTACAGAGACTTCATTAAAATTCTATTAATCTTGAAAATCATCCGAATCCTCATCCTGTTGTAGACTGTCCTGCTCCGCCTCCACCCTCTCAGTGCCTTTCTCATCTCCAGCGGACTGCTCGTTGGCCAGGCTTTCGAAAATCCCATCTTCCCCTTGCAGAACTGTCCATCTCACCTCCGTTGGGTCGTCTTCCTCCCTGTCTGCGTCGCTCTCATCCGCTGAATCACATATGTACTTTCGTACCCGTCTACCTGTCTGAGCTGCTGCCAACTCTTTCCTTATCCTTCTGTCCTCCCTAGCCCTCTCCAAAATCTGTTCTACTTTACTGGGATTCTCACTTCTTCTAATCGTTGTATTTGCGAGTTTAGCTGCATAACTAGGAAGGGAGTAGTCCCTCACCGGGCTCGTCATGAAGTCGGCCCTCGCAAAGAACGGGACATTCTTCCTGGCAGGAAGTGTAGGCCCTACATGTTTCGACCCGGACCCTGCAATCCTGCACATGACAATCATCAACGAGACTAATGAGAACCACAGTCGGGAAATTCGTTTGACAAAAATGACCCAGAAGGCTTTGCAAACTTACAATGTTTGCACTCACTCGTATTCCGGGTTCTCCTCCGCATCAATGTCCACTGTGTCTTCCTCCGACTCCGACGAATCCGAGGAGACTTCCGCTCTGTCGGGAGCCTTAACATTCCGTTGCAGCCCTTCTAGATGGGATCCCCACACGGATGAATCCTCCTCGTAGGCAAAGAGGTGCCGGTCGGAAAACCGCCCAGCCCACATTGAGGCACCTGTTACAATGCCATCCACACATTACCACATGGCGCTTCAGATGTTGCGAACTACATCCTAACGAGAATTTGCAGAACAGCATAGATCAAGATTCTACATACCTGTCCCACAGATGAGGTCGAGCACTGTGCCCTCCACGTCTGTGCATGTCTCCATAATTGTCTGAATGAAGGCAGGGCTCCGAGTCCGTGAGTACCGCAGGGGTTCCGTTGAAGTGAGGCTATGAGGGAGAAGTTCCTTGGGAACGTTGTTGAATAGAACGTCGTAATCGAGGGGGTCGCAGTTCGGGTCAACCTTTCCTCCCTCCTTCCGGAAAGCAAAGGTGGAGTTCTCCTTCACAAAGCAGTATGCATCGAACTGCTTCATCTGCATACACAGGGGGGAACGATTAGAAACCGAATGCGGCACCGCATTTGAAAACACCCAAGCAAATGAATGGACGAGTGCCAGTGTCGTAATCACCTTCTTCCCTTCCAACCGAAGGCCCAGTGTGTTGATGCACGTCCACTTCTTTTTCAGAATCGGGACGGCGCTCTTGCGGGTCCACTTCGCAATTCCTGTCTGAGTGTTTTTCCTCTGCTCGCCAGGACAACCACACAGCCTCTGTCGTCCAACACCATGCGGGCAAGCCCGAATCCTTTCTTCCAAAAGTCCTCCGAGTACCTGTTCCAAGATGGCAAAGCTTGCAGTCCTTCCACAGGCTCTCCGTCCGGAATATCCAAGATGATCATATCGCAAGACCACTCGGTGGCATTTCCGCCCCTCCTACAATCCTTGTCTGCACACACCCTCTCAAAAAACGAGACCATATTCTGAAATCCTGGGGTGTCGGAAGGCTCTTCGGCAGTCGCCTTCTTCAGTGCTCTGCCCTTCAGACCCTCCATGGTCTTCATGTATGCCAACTTGGCTGCCCGTCCATCCAAAGCCGCCAAGAAACTCTCATTTACACACTGGACTATTGTTTCAGGAGCCACTTTCGGCCTCTTCATTTCCACCGGCTCGAAAGGGTGCCCCCCTGGGGGGTTGAAGAATGCCTTCTTTGCCGAGCCAGTTCTCGTGCCTCTCGTGACAACGGTGGGCACAGGGGAGGCAGCCTGCGTTTGGGGGGGTGGGTTGGTTGCAAAGTCTCCATCGGAGTCCTCTTCCTCACCCTCTTCCTGAACAGGCTGTTTCTGCTTCTTCGTTTTGGCGGGTGTCACAACAGCTGCTCCTTGCTGGCGAGTCCTCTTCTTCGACCCCTTCTGTTGGGCCTGCACAGCTGCATCCACCGTCTTTTGTGCCATCTCAGCTGCCTTTCTGGATTCTTCCAGAGCAGCAGATTCCTTTGCCGACTTTGGCCCAGCAGGGACACGTCTTTCCTTTCTCTTCTCTTCTGCCAAGGCGTGCAGATCTTTCTCAGACTCGTCAACAATACCGCCAGACATATCCAGGTACCACGGGCATCCAACGAGATGCGCGGGATGCCATTGTTTCTGCATCTCGGGTGTGTAGACACAGCTTGGGCCCGCCACGGTCCAAGCCATGAAGAACGGGGGCTCTTGAGCCAGGGCCCCTGTCTGAAGGAGCACGTATTTCATATACCTGCAAGGCAGTCAGCATGCGTGAGCATAAGATTGGACGAACCTACTCGCAGAGTGCCACCGAAAACATAAAATGCGAATGCGGTGCCGCATTTCCGAGACAAACCTCGTAACCAGGCTTCGCATACAAGGGCAACTGTGCTTCACCTGTAAACAATTCGCATTGCAGCTTTCCCCGCTCCCTCCTGATGTGTAAACTCCACGCTCCTTCTTGCTGTCTGTAGCTCTCTAGCGAAAAGGTTGTCCTTGTACGCACATCTGAAACGTGTCACGTAGTCTTCCAATGTCTGTGTTCCATCCCATTTGACGTACAAGCCGAACGAATTTGTGTGCATTATGACTTGCTCCTTCGCATTCGACATTACCTGTGATTCCCAAATGCATTGTCACGTAGCAGTTCAGGGAATTCATTTCAGAAAAGCAAATCTGGGGAAGTACCTTGAATTACCTGGAACCACCAAGTCATGCGGTTGAGCCACACATCCACTGCAGGGTCGGAAACTTTGAGTGGAAAAGACCACATTGTCCTTATGCTCTCGGATGCATTCCAGATCGACAGCCACCGTGTCTGCCATTTCCGATCCAATGTCAGGAGCTGGAAGAGAGTGGCTATTGCTAGGAAGGAACTTCAGTGCATTGAAACCTCACCTTCTCTTTCGCCTCCACACATGCCGTTGAGAGGTGATGCAGTTTCTCCAATTGCATGGTCGGCTGCATGGCCCAAGAATAGTGTTTTGCAATCTCGGGGATGAAGTCCTTTCCAAGTGCCGGATCTGCAATTGCCACCAGCTTCACAAGTTTTGACTTGTATTTGGTTCTGGACTTGACACCGGCTTCCTTCAAGTGCTCAGTCAATGACTGCAACGTTTTCACCTGCCCCTCACTTTCCATGAAGAAGCGTTTGGCATGGGCCAAATCCAGCTTGATGTTTGACTACCAACAAAAACATGCAGAAGCGTTACATTCGATTCATGTGGAAAGATTACTGGAAATTGGGGAAGGATGAGCAGAGGGAAATGGGAGGACGACTTACTTCGTATATCACCTCCACCATCCCATCCATAGTGAGACGATACCATGTCCGGTCTGTTTTTGCAACGGCTTTCTGAATGAGCTCGGGCTCCAGCATTTCTGCAAACATCTGCGGATCAGTGAGACCAGTTTTCCTCACCCTGTACAGCATATGTGCCATGTGGGTATGCACGTACGCATTCTCAGTGACCCTGCAAGGCACACTCTCCAGTTCAGTACACGAAAGCACGGAAACAAACCAGAATGGAAACCGAAATGCGGCACCGCATTTCGAACGTGCTAGGGAGGGTATGAGTATCTTACGAGTTGAGGTCCGCCATGGCATTCTTGAGCAGGGAGGAGTCTGCCGCCTTCACCTTCAGGATGACACACTCCACCATGTAATGCCAGCTAATGTGCTTGGCATGGTTCTGCTTGATGTACTCCCACCAGGCAAGAAGTCGGTGATTCTCGTCCCACACAAAGAACATTTTACCCGACATATGGCCGAAGTCTGGATCACCCTTCAGCGTCGCCTCGAATTCGTCGTTGCGAGTGTGCCAGTGGGTATCCCACGTTGACAATTCATCGGCAGTGGGTCCACGAGTTTCGCCGTCCTCATTCTCAATGGAAACGTAAAACGCTGCCGATCCCAGACGGTACCCTTCTCGAAATGCGAACTTCAGCTTATCCACATCTCCGGGAAGGGCCTGCCTGACGATGGGAAGGGAGACCATGCGACAGAGTGGGATTCGAAGAGTCCGCTGGAATACCCTGCTGCCCAGAACTCTGCCAATGCTACTGTGTGTCTCCTCCAACATTTTATCCGCTGCACTTTTGAAATCCTCCGGAGACATGTCTGTAGGTGCCGGTAGTGGCTGAGCAGCTGGAGCATCCTCAACTGGAGCTGCACTTTGGGGCCTGTGTGCGGGCAATTCTGCCATTGCAGAGGCCTCCTCCGGGCCTACTTGCTCATCGGTGGTGAGGTCTGGCTGCGAACGTTCAGCGGCAGCACCCTCCTCCGGTACCAAATCGACAAAAACGGTCGATCCCATTGCCTTCGCTGCAGCAGAGACGGCCCCAACATCTGCAGGCGGGAAATCCTCCAGGAACTGAGCTTCAGCTCGTGGAAGCGGTTTTGCGGGAGATTGTTCGGCCGTCGCCCTGATTGCCTTCTGCTTCCTCATTCTTGCAGGTGAAGGTGTCTGCTGCAATTGAATCTGTCTTTTACCCTGCTGCTTCATTCGCGTTGGGGGGGGTGAATCGGCCTGAGCCGGTTCAGAAGCCAGTAGAGGGACGGGCTGCTTCTTCTTCGACTTTGCTGGAGAAGGGCCCGACCCCTGCTGGCGATTCTCCATGACCAAAGAACGCGAGTCGATCTCTGGGGCTTTGAACTTGCCCTTCAAAGCCGCGTCTTTGAATCGCACAGGGCTAGGCCCGGCAGGAATACCCGCGCTCGGGGATCGGGTGGGTGTACGTGCTGCAGCTAGCTCCTCGGACTCTTCCTGCGGCTCTTCGGATTCCTGCGATCCCTCCAGCACATCCACCTTTCCTGTTAGGCATGCAAACATGTTCTGCATTCAAGTCTCCTAGCATTCAGTCTAAGAATTACAGAAGCAAAATGGGGGGTTCGGTGCTCGATCAGCTGCGCGCAGCCCGATCGCATGGAGCTCTCACTGGTGGCTGGGTTGCCTGAGTGGCCTGCTGCTCGGAGATGGCAATCTCCTCCTGTAGACGCATCTGCTTCCTCCCCTTCGGCATTGGCCTACGTCCAAAGTATAATTTCCGGAGCTTGCGACGAGGTCTCCTGTCTGGTGCACGAACTCCCCCCCTCTCAGGTTCGAGCATAAGAAGAACAGAGAGAGGGAAAAGGGGCAAAGAGTGCAGATGGAAAGGGCGCGAGAGGGGTGACTGAGGAGACACGACAAAAGTAGATGAAACGGCGGTGATGCACCACTTGGGTTCGAAAGGGTTGGACGAAAGTGTCTCCTCGTGGAGTTTGCTCATTACGAAATTCGAATCGTTCAGGGTACGCCTGCCGTCCGAAAAACAAACATCATTATCCAACGGTCAGGCCGCGCCGCCTCATGCCCCTTCAGTCAGATAGAGTGCCGACATGTGCAGCAATTCCGTTGCTCCACGTGTTCACATTTCAAGGCATTTCCGTCCCAGCGTCTGATGAGTTGGAGTGAAAATGCGAATGCGGCGCCGCATTTCCGTTAAGTACCAAGCGAATTACAAATCACTAGTGGGTGACAATGGGTGCACATGTCTACTCCAACACCACAATAGATCCACCAACGAGCTAACTTGTAGAATTCAACATGAAAATTTAGGGACGACTCTGATAGCAGGGGAAAACAAGGTGAAATATGTTGAAGAAGGTACCTTCATTAGCAGTGGGCCTCGTTCTATCAAGCCTGGGACCTCTGGAAAAGGGGAAAGAGGTCCATGGTGACATCATCAAAGCTAGAATTGTACCAGATGTCATCCTGAACACTCCCCTGGTCGACGTCTATGCCAAATGTGGGTGCATTAAGGATGCAAAGGGAGTTTTCAACACTATGGCTGAACCAAATGTGGTGTCATGGAACGCGATGCTTGCAGGGTATGCACTACAGGGACATGGTATGCAGGCTTTGGAGAATGATCAAATGATGGGGGAAGGGGGGGCACCTTCTTCAATAGCACAACGGCTACAAGTGGGTAGATGGTCAACTGGAAACAACAATGTCAGCAGCACAACGCATTGCAAACATGCGGAAGCGTGATGTGGTTGGGCTTCACCCCTTTGCGCAACATTTGCTCATAGGTCGCCAAAGCATTCCTACCACACCCATGTTTGGTAAATCCTGCCAACATTATATTCCACATGATCAAAGATCGCTGAGGCATTCTGTAGAAATCTTGGCAAGCATCCATGATGCTCCCGCACTTAACATACATGTTGACAAGGGTGTTGAGTAGAAAAAACATTTGGCATGAATCCACTTTGGATAATGTGAGTGTGCACCTGATTCCAGCTTCCAGACCTAGAGCCTTTGTCAGTCTGCCTGCCTCACAAAGCATCTTCACATGCCCCGCAGAAAAGGCATTGTGCCCTCTCTTGATCCTCTTTCAGAAGCTATGGTCATGGTTAAGGACGTGCCTGATTTTATCAACTGTGCCGCTGCAGCTATTGCCTTTAGCTGACCATGTACCCATTTAGGTTTCTTGTAGCTATTGATCCACATGGAATCACAGGTAATCTAGAGCTTGAAGTCCGGCCCTCTTGGATGAATCTGGACCCACACTCTATCCCTTCTCCTTCAGCTATCCATGCCTCTGCACAAATCATGCATTCATCTTTGCCCTTGCTGCTAGCAGCTGACAATGACAACCTAGGAAACACCCAATCACACTAGTTCCTATGCTGAATTACGTCTGCTACTCTCTGTCATCTAATAGGCATTCAACTTTTTGCCTCGGTTGTTCCACCATTCACTGGGGTCAACAAAGTATTCATTCCACACCTACTCCTCATCTCTGTTATCTGTTTTGGATACTTTCCTGCTGCCACATCGGCAGTTACTTGTCATAGTCATTCCAAACCCACAGATCCACCCAAAACTTACAGAATTCAATGTACATCTCAGGGCCGAGTCTGATGAGAGGGCAAAACAGGCTGAAATAGGTCGAAGAAGAAGGTGCCCTCACCACATTGTCCTTGACGATTCAATATGTAAATTCAGGGCCGAGTCTGATGAGAGGGAAAAACAGGCTGAAATAGGTCGAAGAAGAAGGTGCCCTCACCACATTCTCCAAGGCCTCCATACCACGCCCTTGTTGTGCACACCCTGCAAGCATCGTGTTCCATGTGATGAAATATCGTTGAGGCATTTCTGTTGAACACTTGGTGAGCATCCATGATGCTCCCGCACATAACATATATGTTGACAAGGGTGTTGAGTAGAAAAATATTTGGCGTGCACTTTGGATAATGTGAGTGTGCACCTGCTTTCTAGCTTCACTTGGCCTTTCATCTTGATGCACTTATGCAAGAGACAGACATACGTATCTGAATCTGCTGAAATGCCTCCTTGGTTTAAAGTCAGTAGAGCCTCTTTCAGTCTGCCTGCCAAAGCATCTTCACATGCCTAAGTGCCAGAAGAGGCATTGTGGACTCCCTCTCTTGATCCTCTTCCAGAAGTTGTGGTGATGGTTGAGGTGCCTGACTTTATCAACTGTGCCGCTGCAGCTGCTGCCTTTGGCGATGCAACCATGCACCTCTTTGCATCTGGTAATCTGACAGGCATTCACCTCGGTACAATTCCAGCTCTGAAGATGTCACCATGTGGACCTCTTTCCCCTTTTCCAAAGCTGCCAGGGCAGTGTTCAGATTGACATTTGGCACAATTCCAGCTTTGATGATTTCCCCATGCACCTCTTTGCCCTTCTCCAGGTCGGATGCTAGGCTTGCACAAGCATTGCAAATGCACACAAACATGATGTGCTTCCATTGCTCATAGGTCTCCAAAGCCTCCATTCCACATCCCTGTTGTGCATACCCTGCAAGCACATCATATCGCACTCCACGACACCACATGTCGTTCAGCCATAGTGTCGAACACTCCCTTTGAATCCTAGATGCACCCACATTTTGCAAACATGTTCACCAGGGTATTGTTCAGAATGTCATCTGGTACAATTCCAGCTCTGAAGATGTCGCCATGCACATCTTTCCCCATTTCCAAAGCTGCAAGGGCAGTGTTCAGATTGACATTTGGCACAATTCCAGCTTTGATGATATCCTCATGCATCTCTTGCCCTTCTCCAGGGCTGCCAGGCTTGCACGCACATTGCAAATGCACACCACATCTCGTTCAGCCATAGTGTCGAACACTCCCTTTGCATCCTAAATGCACCCACATTTTGCAAACATGTTCACCAGGGTTTTGTTCAGAATGACATCTGGTACAATTCCAACTCTGAAGATGCCACCATGGACCTCTTTCCCCTTTTCCAAAGCTGCCAGGGCAGTGTTTAGATTGACATTTGGCACAATTCCAGCTTTGATGATATTGTAGTGTGAAAAGAAGGGGGCATATATCCCCTTCTGTCTAATCCTAATCTAGTTCTTAGTGCAAGGTCTTGTTGTTATCCTGGTTCTCCCACACAGGTTGGCTACATCCATGTTGTTTATGATCAGAGTTCATGAAGCCCTCATCCACGCCGCAGCGGAAGAGAAGACATGGATGGGACAAGTGAAGGTGTTTCCTGCATAGTGCAACAGGCCTGACTAGGGTTCTGTCTTGCACCAGCTTAGTTTTCATGCTGATATAGTCACTCAAACAGCTTACCAGTGGGTTAATGACAGCCTATGAGTTCACCATTTGCATGTAGCATCTACATTGAACCCCCTTTGTTGTCATGCAATCACCGAAAGTGCAAGGCAACATGTATCTACCATACAATGCAGGTCTGATATTTCTATCCAACTCATGGTCTTTCCTTTATCTCTCAACTGACCCTCCTCTCATCATTCTTTTGCTGAGCGGATCTCTCTTCTTCCCAATGTTTTATCTCCCTTTTCTGATGCAAGTGCCCATATTGGACCAGACAGCCCTTCTATCACCATTCCCAATTGACATGCATCATCTCTTATCCTCTCTACACCATTCTGGTTTGAAGACCAGACCACCACTCCATTTCATTTTCAAAAACCCTTTTTCCTCTATCACATGTCTCTATCCTTTTCCCTTCTATCAAGAGCAAGTCCTAAATCTGCCCAAAACGATTTCTAAGTCACACCCAAAAAGGAAGCATCCTATGTTTGAGAGCTGACTTCCCAACTTCTTGCAGCACTCCACACAACTTCCACCCTACCTCACTTTCTCTCTACCTCCAGGACTGGTATGAATTCCAGAAGTCACCATTCCATTTGCCAAAATCTTTTTCTATCTCCCTCATCTCTATTGAGAGTCTCTCTAGCAAAATTCCATAGCAACTATCCCTAAGTCAGAGAGGGGCCTTGTATCTATCAACTTAGCTCTCTTATACTCCAGCTGAAGCGGTGGGATCGCCTGCCTGAAATGGCACCTCACCATCTCTGTCAGCAGCTCCCCTAACTCCTTTTGTCGTTTGAATGCCACGTTGTAAAAACAAAGATCTATGCATGTCAGATCCTGTCATTGCTATGCCACTCCACCTTCAGATATTTCGTCGATTCAAGCGTTCCGTGAGTCTTGACAGCTCTGTTTCAACCTATGGCAGTAACCTTGTTGCTTGCCAACTAACTACCCTATCCTACCATCTCTGCTAATCTACCCTAAGATCTGATGTGATAACAAGAAGACAGTCATTATCTGAAAGCTTCATGCTCTACATATTTCACTCTTTGCTTCTTTATTTACAGATAACCTGTATCACTGTCCACAAGCCAATGCCCTCATTCTGGCGATTGCACCATTTCACAAGTGGTCAAGTCAGTAATCCCATCTCTGCCCTTGATCTGGCAGCAATTGCTTCTCCACAAGTGCAGCTTTCTATAATTGCACATGAATGCAATGGCGGCGGTATCAGTTTGCACACCCTACCTCTGGCAGATGCCCGTCATGATGGAGCTGCTCCATCATCTTAACTAGCCTTTGATCAAGTCTGCAACCCCACCTTCCTATTCCCTGGCAGCAGGTTGTTTCCCTTGCAGGTTCATCCTCCTTGTCATCGTGGTTATGAGAGTAACGACGGCACTGCTGCCCCTCCACCGAGCTGCTTTCCCCGCAACTCCTACACCTTCAGCGGTCAAATCACAGGAAGCACCGCCTCTATGCCTTCATTACTTCTGTCAGTAGTACATGATATTACTTCCCTTGCCCTTGATGAATCGTCCTGCACCGCCTCCCTTCTCCTGGCTTGAGCAAAATTACCTAGCTGTTCCCTGCACGATTACCCTCCAGCAAGCCCTAAGCTTCCTCGACCCGCGTTTCTACGGTAATCACCAGCGATGAAAGCCATTCATCCTATGGATGAAAAGGCGTATTTCATGACTTAGCCACATTTTGTCCTGGCAGAGCAATAGCATAGTGTGCCCATGGAATTACCTGTAGGCATGGATAGTTCCCTCCCGTTATTAGTACCCGGGCACTCCCTTTGTAGTAATGCCGGATCCTGATGCCAAGCAAAATTTCCATGTTACTCCCCTGCATTCACACTACAATATCCCCATGCACCTCTTGCCCTTCTCCAGGCCGGCTGCCAGGCTTGCACAAGCATTGCAAATGCACACAAACATGATGTGCTTCCCCCATCATTTGCTCAAAGCTCTCCAAAGCCTCCATCCCATGTCCTTGCCGTGCATACCCTGCAAGCATCGCACTCCACGACACCACATCTCGTTCAGCCATAGTGTCGAACACTCCCTTTGCATCCTAGATGCACCCACATTTTGCAAACATGTTATTGTTCAGAATGACATCTGGTACAATTCCAGTTCTGAAGATGTCGTCATGGACCTCTTTCCCCTTTTCCATTTGGCACAATTCCAGCTTTGATGATATCCCCATGCACCTCTTGCCCTTCTCCAGGGCTGCCATGCTTGCACAAGCATTGCAAATGCACACAAACATGATGTGTTTCCCCCATCCTTTGTTCATAGGTCTCCAAAACCTCCATCCCACGTCCCTGCCATGCATACCTTGCAAGCATCGCACTCCACGACACCACATCTTGTTAGCCATAGTGTCGAACACTCCCTTTGCATCCTAGATCCTAGATCCCTTTGCACCCACATTTTGCAAACATGTCCACCAGGGTATGGTTCAGAATGACATTTGGTACAATTCCAGCTCTGAAGATGTCGCCATGGACCTCTTTCCCCTTTTCCAGAGCTGCTAGGGTAGTGTTCATAATGACATTTGGTACAATTCCAGCTTTGATGATACCCCATGCACCTCTTTGCCCTCGTCCAGGCTCGATGCACCCACATTTCGCATACATGTCCACCAGGGTATGGTTTAGACTGACATTTGGTACAATTCCAGCTCTGAAGGTGTCGCCATGGACCTCTTTCCCCTTTTCCAGAGCTGCCAGGGCAGTGTTCAAAATGACATTTGGTACAATTCCAGCTTTGATGATAACCCCATGCACCTCTTTACCCTTGTCCAGGGCTGCCAGGCTTGCACAAACATTGCAAATGCACACAAAGTGGCCAGGCTTCACCCCCTCCCCCATCATTGGATCATAGGTCTCCAAAGCCTCCATCCCACGTCCCTGTTGTGCATACCCTGCAAGCATCGTACTCCACAACACCACATCTCGTTCAGCCATAGTGTCGAAAACTCCCTTTGCATCCTCCAATGCATCCACATCCGGTGCAATTCCAGCTTTGACCGATGTCACCATGGACCTCGTTCCCCTTTTCCAGGCTTGCACACGCATTTCAAACACATACAAACGCGATGTGGTTGGGCTCCACCCCTTCGCGCATCATTTGCTCACAGGTCTCCAAAGCATTCGTACCACGCCCATGCTTGGTAATCTTGCCAACATTATATTCCACGTGATCAAAGATCGTTGAGGTTAGCTATTTCATGAGCATGAGCGGCATGAGCGGAGTAGCAAGACAATCGGTTTTCATGAGCAGAAGTACAAATTTCGAAAATAAAAAACATTATAAAACATTAATTTAATGCAATGTGTCAGAAAAAAAAAACAAATATATTATTCGGCACCTTGAAGGGAAAATTGTAGTTTTGAGAGTTGTGCTCATGATATTTCGTCTTCCGCTCATGTCAATTCCCAGCGACATGTGCAAAAATGGCGCCGAATTTCACGGTAATAGGGTCCGTAACCGGAAAAAACCGCGACGTATTTCGCGGTAATAGGTCTCTCTGCCGAAAAATGGTGCCGAATTCCGCGGCTATAGGTCCCCTCATGACAGGTGTGTAAGCCCAAAATTTGGAAATGTGGTGCCGAATTTCGGTACATGGTGCCGGGGATTGCACAGATGTTGGGCAGTTCTGGGCCATGTAATTGGAAATTTGGCGCCATTTTTCCAGACATCGTTCCCGTGCATGTTCGGACTTAGCCAGTTTTTGGCCCAAAATAGGGAAATTTGGCGCCATTTTTCCAGACACAAGGGTACTAGTGCATGTTGGGACTTAGCCAGTTTTCGGCCCAAAATAGAGAAATTCGGCGCCATTTTTCCAGAAATGGCCCCACAACTGCTTTTGTTGGATCTCAGTTTGAATGGAATATTGCCTCATTCCAGGAGTTTTGGGGTGCATTTCATTACACTGCAAAAAAAAGTCTGATACATGAAAATGCAATTGAAAATATCCATATGGAGGATTCCCTTTGCCCCATCAATGATTCCTGGAATCCCTAAGGAGGAGTTTGTGGAGCTCGTTCACGCTCAACGCCGATGCATGAATAAAGTCATCAATAGTCACGTTCATCCTCAACCTCTTCAGGTAAATGTAATACAGATGCTTGCACGGGTAATACTTTGAACCCTTCTTTGCTTCCATCAACGAGAAGTCCATACAATTGCAAGTCGGCTCCACTCCAATCGTAATTGTGTATACATCGTCGCGTACAGCCGAGCCGGCCGTTGCCATCCGATAAACACGCCCAAGGCCGGGTGGAGGTACGTCCATGGAGCTCTGAATAGTGCAAGCCATCCCAAGAGCATTGGCAATCCGAGTCTCATTCAACTTGTTGGGAGGGTGTCGTCTCTTCACTCTTCCGAATCGCATTGTGGGATGTGCAGAATTGTCCAATCCGTCTCTACTGGACCGAGCAGTCTGCAATGGCTGGGTCTGAGGAACTGGAAATGTGTGGGCCGGGACGTCTGTGCGTTGCACCATTCGAAATCCTGCTGCAGATAGAGCATCCGCCTCATTCTGAGAGAGGCTGCAACCCGGTGCAACAGGCCAGACGCCCGGAGGCTCCGGCATTCCCTGAATCTCGTACTTGGGCTTGCCAAATACACAGGTCATTATGTCGTGCCTACAGAACCAAAACGTCTGCGTTGTGGCGTGAGCAAATGTGGGAGTAAAAAATCTGCCGCTGAAACAAGGTGCAGGTACAGCACCGTGTGGGTTCCTCCGAATCATCTCACCACATCGTGCTCTCGTATCCACCCAGATGGCGCAGCACTTCCCTCGAAATGTCGGCAATGACCTTGCAATTCTCCACTGTGACTCCGACACTCTTGTCTCCACAATGGGAATATTGTACTGTTTTACTACAGATGGCTCGTTATGTTGCCCGGGCACGTGCCCTGTGCTCAAAGGAGATGGCGATCTTGAACGTGCAGGACTTGCGGTGCTCGACGAGACCTCCTCGGGCAACATCACAGGACCACGAGGGAGCGTGCAAATATTCTTGTCAGCTCGCCATGAATCCTTTTGACATGTTACTGCCAATGTGGTCGACAGGAAAGTATCGAAAAACAGATAATAGAGATGTGGAGAAGCTCTAGAATGAATACGGTTCCGACCCCAGTCAATGGTGGAACAATCCAGGCAAAAAGGTGAATGCCTGTTGGAAGCAGACGCAAGTCAGCATATGAACTAGTGTGATAAGTAGGGTTGGGGTGTTTGCTGGAACAATTCTAGAGTGTTATTGTCAGCTGCTAGCATCAAGGCAAGGATGTATGCATGATTTGTTCAGAGGCATGGATAGCTGACGGAGCAGGGAGCAGTGTGGGTCCAGATTCATCCAAGAGGGCTGGATTTCAAGCTCCAAATCGCCTACAATTCCCTCTGGAAGCAGCACACACCTCGCACACACAAGAGGTCATCTTGGGTGCATGGTCAGTCAAATCCTCCATGGGTCATGACACAAGGTCGAGGACAATGTGGTGTGGGCACCTTCTTCTTTGACCTATTTCAGCCTATTTTTCCCTCTCATCAGACCCAGCCCTGAATTTGCATATTGAATGCTGTAAGTTAGCTCGTTGGGTGGATGTGGGGTGGTTTGGAGTGACTTTGACAAGTTACTGCTGATGTGGCAATAGGAAAGTACCCAAAAACAGATAACAAGATGAAGAGAAGCTTTGGGATGAACACTTTCCGACCCTAGTCAGTGGGGGGACAATGGAGACAAAAAGGTGAGTGCTTGTTCGACTACAGAGAGAAGCAGTTGCAATTCAGAATTGGAACTACTATTAAGTCCTAGGTTGAGGTATTTTTCTGGAAGAACTTCACGCCGTCACTGTCAGCTGCTAGCAGCAAGGCTGAGGGATGTATTCATGATCTGTACATGGGCAGGGATAGCTGAGGGACCAGGGATAGAGGTCCATATTCATGTTCAGGTTCAGGCTGAGGGATCAATAGCTAAAAGAAATCAGCTGGAGTAGATGGTCAATTGTTGTAAGTGGAAACATTAGCGGCAGCACAATTGATAGAATGAGGTGCTGCTAATGAAGGCACCTTCCTCAACACATTTCAGCCTGTTTTTCCAAATATGGTTGGGGTGTAAGAACAAATCTAGGCTGTCATCATCAGTTGCTAGCAGCAAGACAATGATATATGCATGATTTGTGCTGAGGCATACATAGTTGAAGGAGCAGGGATAGAGTGCGGGTGCAGATTCACCCAAGAGGGCCGGGCTTCAAGCTCCAGATTGACTCTATAGCTACAACAAACCTGCAGATGGTCAACTGGCAGCAGCGGCACAATTTATAAAATCAGACACTACTAATGAAGGCATCTTATTCAACACATTTCACCTTGTTTTTCCCTCTAATCAGAAATGGCCCTAAATTTCCATGTTGAATTCTGCAAGTTAGCTGGTTGAGTGAATCTAGTTTGGAGTGACTTTGATATGATACTACCAATGTGACAACAGGAAAGTATCTAAAAACAAGTAGCAGAGATGAGGAGAAGTTGTGGAATGAATACTATTCTGCCCCAATCAATGATGGGACAACCAAGGCAAAAAGATGAATGCATGTTACATTTCGTAGACTAGCAGACGCATTCAGCATAGGAACTAGTGTAAGAAGCTGAGTTGGATGTTTCCTAGAATTAATCGAGGTTGTCATTGTCAGCTACTAGCAGCGAGGCAAGGATGAATGCATGATTTGTGCAGAGGCATGTGTAGCTGAAGGAGCAAAGAGAGTGTGGGTCTAGATTCATCCAAGAGGGCCAGATTTCAAGCACAAGATTACCTATGATTCCCTGTGGATCAATAGCTACAAGAAACCTGCATGGGTAGATGGTCTATTCCGTGGGACTCAATTTGTCACTGAGCCTTGCATTATGAGGATCACAATTGCTTGGCAGCTTACCTGCATGAGGCCTTGACCCTTAGGCAATCCCCAGAGCAGTAGTAGCTTTGGGCTACTTTTTTACTTTGGTTTTCTCATTTTGTATCATAAGCTCTTGAGCTTTCCACAGATGTAAGAAAGTACCATTTGTTTCATTTCATTTCACTTTCATTTTGTTTTGTTTCATGGCATGTCTTTCATTGTTTTCGCATTTCTAATGACATGATTAGTTCTCTTGTATGGCATTACATGCGTACTAGTTGGCTCATTACAAACACCAAAACTTCAAAGCATGAACCACTATGAGTGATTGTTCAAGTAATTTCGAGCACTTCATTTAGAGTAGTAAAGTAGTGGTTGCGCCGACTTCTGCAGTCGCAGTTGCCACTGGGCATGTAGCACTGCAAGTTATGTGGTCAACTACCACGTGGCGTCCCAGGCCCGTGGCCACGTGGCAGCAGTGCTGCTCGCCGTGGCGCCGCCACGTCGGCGTCCACATTGGCGTCCACATCGTTGTCCACATCCGCGTCCACGTCCGCGTCCATGTGTCACCGCGCTCTGGTGAGTCAGTCCACTCATCCGGAGGGAAAAGTCAAAGTTAGCCCAAAAGGTCAGACACACAGGCGGCCCGCCCGGTTACGCCACGTGGTTCTTCAGCATTAATCGCAATAATCGCTGAGCAGTTGTTCACACGTCTGCGTCCTTTACCACTCCAATCATTGGATGTCCGACCCAACTTCCACGTCTGTTGTAACTAGTCGTTTGTAACTTCTAGTCGATCCCAGTTTTTTGACTTTTACGACTCAAAATGAGTCGTTACCCCAGTAGTAAATGACACGAATGCTTCTAGTGCATTGACGACAGCTTTATCTTGCCCTACATTCCTCCTAAACCATTGGAAAAACACCCTAGAACTACAGCAGATTAAGATGTCGTTGAGGACAACTTAATCTTGCCCTGCATTGAACCCAAACCATGGGAAATACACCCTAGATCTGCAGCAGATTAAGCTGTCGTTGACGACAGCTTAATCTTGCCCTACATTGAACCCAAACCATGGGAAATACACCCTAGAACTACATCAGATTAAGCTGTCGTTGACAGCTTAATCTTGCTCAGCAATGAACCCAAACCATGGGAAATACACCATAGAACTACAGCAGATTAAGCTGTCGTTGACGACAGCTTAATCTTGCCTTGCATTCAACCTAAACCATGGGAAAAACACCCTAGAACTACAGCAGATTAAGCTGTCGTTGACGACAGCTTAATCTTGCTCCTAATTTTATGTCGTAACATATGTCATTTTGCAGAAAAAGAGGAAGAAAGCAGGGGGAAGCCAGCATCCAGAGGAAACAGTTGTACCTCAAGACAGGGACTTAGTTGTGGATGCCAACTATGAAGCCAAGGTGCATTCTCTTTTGTACACCACCAAGGTGAACTCGAGGAAAGTCATCAACTCTATGGAAGTGAAAGACGACACTCTATTCCTTCCTCTGTGCCAGATGATTTGTATGCCAGCAGTTCGGCCTGCCCTTCACCACGATATCAAGAAGCTACAGGGGGATTTTACCCATGGGTACTTGAAGGGTTCGGCTGTGTTTTACGTGTCAGTGACTGATATCCAGGGATCCGAGAAATTGGTGGACCTGGATATAATGACAGTTGGGACCCGCTTTGGAAAGAAGTGAATATGGAGTTTGAGATTGAGCTTTCATAGAACCCAGCACACGTGCAGTACATGAACAAAATGTTCTTTGTCTGGGATGGCAACCACCGTTTGGCCTGGATGGAGTACATCAACATGATGTATGTGGAGAACAAAGAGTGGCACTATCGGGTTCTGTCGATGGTCCTGGATCCGGAGGGGAAGTTGTTAGAGGGCTGTCTGGGACTTAGACAGTTTTACGGGTTCTGTGGGGTACCCTTAATTTTGCGCAGACTTACATACTGGGGAACTGAGTCAAGAATAGCCAGATGTGACAGGCATCTGGTGGGATCATGGTGGATGGAGAATCAAAATTTTTGATGTGCATCAAATTCCCTGTGAAACTAAGAAAGAAAGATTGTCCAAATAATTCTCTAAGAGGTTCTTGGAATTGCCAGACGGTTGCAAGGAAAACATTCTCAAGAGAGTGCATGATGCTGATCCAGAGTGGGGTGAGTAGAAAGGAGTGATAAAGATTTATCAAGTGGCATGTAAAGGGAGAGCTAGATGGTTGCCAACACTGGTTTATGTGATAGCGCTGCTATCCATTAAACGAGTGGAGTTTGAAGGCTGGGAGGAACGGAAAGTGAATGTTTTCACTCATATGCATGAAGAGCTTGTACTGGTAAAGAATTGGATTCCTAACGATATCTTGTGGATCAAACTTACACCAAGAATAGCTTTTCAGACGTGTTTGCCATATGGTTATATGGTAACGGAGCCTTCTAGTATAGCCAAGGGTGCATTAAAGCTTGAAAGAAATCCAGGCATATACGAGAGATACTACAAGAGAGAGTTTTAGTTATTGCCTCATTAATGATATGAAAGACATGGGACATGAGTGATGAAAGGGAAGCTAGACTCCATAGATATTCAGCGAAAAGAGAAAGTTATTTGAAAGCTAATTATCCATATCTCTGGGAGAGAGGAATAGACATAGGGGAATCATCTGGACCTCTCACACCATTAAGGCTAGAGAGTATGTCACCCATACCGGAAGAACCAGATTTGGATGCCACTCCTTCTTATTCTTTACAAGAAAGATTAGGGATTTGGTACAGGAAGAAGATCAGCCACGAGGGGAAAGATCTGAGGTACATCCCTGGGTTAAAGATTAGACAGAAATCTTTGATCAGAGTTGGCATGGAACACCAAGAGCAGCAACTCCAATTTATGAAACACAAGACAAAGAAGGAGAGGAAGATGTGGCAGAGCCAACGGAGAGTTCAGACTCTCCAACACCACTTCAGTTGAGTTATATGAGTGAGGAAGAAGAAATCCAAGAGAAGAACTTGGAAGATGAAAGAGTATGAAGAAGTAGACCCAATAGTTGAGGTTGAGACTACAACCAGGACATCCCAACCTGTTGGACCTGGATCAAGTGGAGCACTTGGATCACAGGCCAACACAGGTGTCGGCTTAGGGGGATCAGGCGGGCAGCTTGGATCTGGCTCTGGGGGGACAGGGAGTGTGGGAAGTAGTGCAACTGGAGCTGAGGGTACTGCAAGTATAGCAGGGAGTGCTCAGGGGCCAACACCTGGTGGTAGTTCTTCCGGGACTATGACCACATTTTTCCCAAGGGGCATGAGGCCAGGAAATGGCTACACTTTTCAAAGGTGATAGGCACACCACTCTGCTATACAGATGCTCAATTCTCTGCGAGACAGCCCGCAAGCACCCCGCCGCAAAACGAAAACCCCAATTATGAGCCATTACGTTTTTGGTTGATTTGTCATTCGTTGAGAGGGAGGGATGAAAACCTAACCGCCATCCACATGTGCCATTTACCGGAGGGATGTCTTTGGAGGTTACAGTCTGGCGCTTGTCATTTCAGACTCGCCACACTGGAGCAGGTCCCAAGAACGAGAGCGTTTCCACAAAGAAAAGAGCGAGAAGACAATCTTTGTACTTCACGTCAGGCAGAGGTTGAGAGCGAGGGAGAGGATGAATAAAGTTAGGAGGGCGTTGAATTTGTCTAAGGGAGACAGCGAGCGCGAGGGGGAGGGATCTGTGGGCAAAGGGATGGAGAGTCGGGCAGGTAAGGAGCCCATTCTGGACAAGCAACTCGAGGAGCTGTTGGAGCTGCCTCTGTTGCAAGCGATACAGGAGGAGGAAGGTGAAAGGGAGAGCGGTGCTCCTGCGAAAGAGGAGGCAACGCAACAAAGCCCGCAGAGGGGCCTGGCGACAAGGGGGCGGCCCTCCTCCATGCAACTGTCTTTGCGCCCGTTGAAGGAGAAAGCTCAAGTGGAAAGCAGCATCGGGTTAGGAGTGGACGACACTTCCAGCGGTGGACAAAGTTTGATCCAGGTGAGTACATCAGCGCCTTGGATTTAGATCACCTTGTTCCCTGAATCGTAGCGATAATAAGAGCAGTAAGAAACGTAGATGTGAGCCCGTTTTAAGATGGCGTTGACGATAGCTTAGAACGGCATCGCATCCTGTCCGCCATTGCATGCTTAAGGATATTGAACAAGCAGATGAGAACAGGGTGATTAAGCTGTCGTCAACGACAGCTTAATCTGCCACCTCTGTGAGACATCGTGCTTGGTTCCAGGGATGTACTCTTGTTTGCCACTAGCCTAATGTTGTTTGAGGATGAGTGCAGTCGCCTGCAATGTATACAGGATTAAGATGGCGTTGACAATACCTTAATTTGGGCCTGAAATTGTTACCTTGATTATGCTTTTTGGCAGAGACAGCGGAAGAAGGCTTGGGAGAGTCAGCGTCAGTTGTCATCCGGGGATCCTGGTGTTGAGTAGCAGACCATGTCAGACCAGGGTCATGTCGCCCAGGAGGAGGAGGTGCAGGTATTGCAGTCTCTACGGCAGGTTGTAGCCATTGAGGAGCACTAGAAAAACACACAGGTGTCTCCACAAGCCGTGAAGGAGAAGAGTCAGGCGCAAGGCAGAAGGCAAGGAGGAGGTGGCGGGTCTTCCAGCGAAGGAAATAAGCCTGAGAACATGGGTAAAACCACCTTTTCCAATATATGCAGGAAAAGGGGATCCTGATGTACACATCAGCCAATTTGAGCACATGTGTATAGTGAACAATGAGAATGGCGAGGATGCCAAATTGAGACTGTTTCCTTATTCACTTATCAAGAAAGCAAGTGGATGGTATGCAAGGTTTCCTAATAATCATTTCCTAACCTGGAATGGCCTTAGTACATCATTCCGAAACAGGTTCAGGACAAGCAAAACTGAGGATGAAGTGTATGGGAGTTTACAACAGTTGAGGCAAAAGAAGCATGAAACTGTTGAAGAATATATATGGAAAAGATGGAGTTAATGATGAAAAAGCTGGCTACTGTACCAGCACCAGGATTACAGAAGACTTGATTTGTGAGTGGACTAAGACCCGAATTACAAAAGAAAGTGGATATGCTACCTCATAATACAATGGACTAGATATTCAAAACAGCCAACAGAATTGAGCAATTGGGAATGCTCAGGAGAGATAAGAGGGTTGATGATGACTCTGAAGATGAGTCAGACGAGGAAAAAGAGCAAGAGCTCAGGAGGAAGAGCAAGAAGAAGGAAAAGTTGAAGAGGGACAACTATGAAAAAAGATTGGAAGAAATCTTGAAAAAAGTACGCCACAGAGGCTGCAACATATTGGAGGAAGGGTGTTTGCTGTGCAAAGTGCCAAAATGAAGGCCATACCACAGCTGAATGCCACATGAAGGAGAAACACTGTACTATCTATAAAATGGATAACCACTCTACTGAGAATTAATATTACAATAGCAGGACAGCTACAAGAGAACCTAGGCAAGTGAGGGTGCATCAAGTGCAACCCCAGCCAAGAAGAAACAATGACCAGGACCACTATGGTAGGCCTGGTGGATATAACAATGGTATGGCAGGAAGAGGTAATCCAAGAGGGAATTACCAAGGCAATCCCAGAGGCAACTATCAGGGTAATCCAAGGGCGCAGTGCTTCCTCCCGAGCCCAGCTGACTTCCTCGTCCTCCCCCCCTTCTATTGGAGGTTGCTCTTTGGTCGCCTCCGGGATCACTTCAAGACCTTCCTCTCCAAACAATGGTTGCATAATCGGGTTTTGGCGTTCGTCCTCATCTCCGCCGGAGGTTTCTTCTCCCATTCTAAGTATCCGTCTCGCCTTCCTCATCCTCTCCTTAGCGCGTACCCTTTGCTTGTTTGATGTGAAGTAAAGTGTTCTTCGACGTTTTCTTCTCCCTCGGGATGTGGTCACCGTCTCTACAGAATCCAGGGTTGCAAGGACAATAAGGATGAGCCATGAGCCATGAGCCGCATGAGCGGTGAGCCGAAGTCTAAGACACGCGGATTTCATGAGCGGACTGGGGGCTGCTATTTCATGAGCGGCATGAGCATGAGCGGGAAAAAAAAAAGCATGAGCGGGCCATTGTGTGTCCACGGAAATAGGGTTAGGAGGCACGGAAATAGGGTCATGTGGACTCGTCATAGCAATGAAATGCAACATTTTATTGCAAATTTGGTGGCAAGCCACGTCTATACAAGTGTGTCCTAACTGTCATAGCAGGAATGGGAACTACTCTCCTACACCTTTCGAGGAACTTGGCCCTCCTTCTTCCTCATCCCCCTCATCCCCCCCATCCTCCGAGCTCTGTGATGCATCGGTTGCAGTATGCCTCTCAAAAATGTCGTCCTCTCCTTGGGGGACTGTCCACCTCACCTCCTGGGAATCTTCTGCCTCTTCTCCCCCATCTTCATTTTCTTGAGGCTTGCCTCGTCTAAAATCTGTTGTACACGACTAGGTTCGGAACACCTCCTAATGGACACCGAAGCAAGCCGGGCAGCATAAGTAGGAAGGATGTAGTCCCTTTCTGGACTAGGCATGAAATCCCCCCTGGCAAAAAAAGGCACGTTCCTCCTGCCCATGAACTCCGGTGTAGACGTCCCTCCTGCCGTACTTGGCATCCTACAGTAAGAACAAATCCACTTCAAGAATGTCAATACCAGCAGAAGCAGAAAGGGTTTTCAATGAAATAAGAGAGCGAAGGGAGGTGCCTCACAAAATCTGGAGGCAACTTACAATGCGACCACTCACTCGTACACCGGGGGCTCCTCGGCCTCGATCCCAACTTGTTCCTCCCCCTGCTCCTTCTCGGATTTTTCCTCATCCTCTGAGGATGCCTCTTCCTGTTTCGGCAGACGTTCAGCCGCTGCAAGTTCGGAGTTGTGGAGGGCAGTATCTGGCTCGAAGGCGAACACATGCCTGTTGGACAACGTCCCTGCCCACATTGAAGCACCTGAGGAACAAAGCGGGCGTTAATAGCTTGCGACATGCAATTGCAATCAGGCCAGGGGACAAACTGAGCACGTGAAGGCTTACCCGTGCCGCATGTGAAGTCCAGAATCCGCCCTTGGACATCCGAGCACGTCTCCATGAGGGTTTGGATGAAAGCAGGGCTCCGGGTCCGGCTGTACCGCCACGGTTTGCCTGTCTTTGTGTCCTTCGGCATACTGGAGTGGGGCACATAGTTGTAGAGGACATTGTAGGTAACAGGGTCCACAGCGACATCAACAAGATGACCGTCGTTGCGGAATTTGAACGTAGACCCTCTCTTCACAAAGCAATATGCCTCAAACACCATGTCTGCACATCCCACAAAAGAGGGATCAACTCCGGGATCTTTTTAGATACACCCCACATATGAGGTGAATGCAATAGATTGATAACTTACACTTTGGCCCTCTGTTCGCAACCCCTGTGTATTGATGCAAAACCATTTTCTGAGGAGGACTGGGGTGACACTTTTTCGTGTCTACCTTGCCACCGCATTCTCTGTGGTCTTCCCTCTTGTGGCAAGGACAACCACACATCCACCGTCATCCAGAAGCATCCCCGCTAGCCCAAACCCGGCTTTCCAGTAGTCCTCAGTAAACCTGTTCCAAGTGGGCACACCATCCAGGCCCTCTAGCAGCTCCCCATCTGGAATGTCAAGGAGAATCATGTCGCAAGCTCTCTCCACCTCAACCCCCCCCCCCCCCGAGTGCTCTTGCAATCCGTGCTCACAGCCATGAAGAATTCCATCATGGCTTCAAAACCAGGGGTGTCTTTAGGCTCTATACCGGCAGCCCTCTTCTTGGCTTTCCCCTTCTGCTCCGCCAGAGACTTGTTGTGTGCCACCTTCTTCGCCCTGGCAGCGACAGCGTCAAGGAAGCTCTCATTGACGCATTGGATGATGGTTGGAGGTTCTAGCTTTGGCCTGTGCGTAAACGTCACCGCCGAATACCGCCGTGTAGGCTCGCCCTCAAATGCCAACTTCTTGGCAGAGCCAGTCCCACTCCGAACTGACTTGGGAACCCGGACGACCGGTGACTGGGTAGCAGCAACAGCAGTCGCAGGACCTTGAACAAAGTCGTCGTCCGAGTCACTCTCTTGGGTCCCCTCCTGCGCCTCCTCCGATGCCCCGATGGTTTTCTGTTTTTTGGGTGTTACTGCACTCACCTGTTTCCTTGTCCTTTTCATTTAGCCTTTACTCTTCTCGTTCAATTTCTCCTGAATTCCTGCCTGAGCAAGCTCTGTCGCTTTCCTGGAGTTCGCAAGCGCTTTTGCCTCTTTTGCACCCAGCGGAGGCAGCGGAGCCCGGTTTCGTCGGGCCTCAGCATCCAGCTTCAATTGGAACTCGGATGGGTCGAGCGAGCCGGGCGGAAGGTCCACATACCAAGGGCAATCACGCAAATGTTCCAGATGCCACTCCTTCACAATATCGTCAGTGTACATGGAGTCAGCCCCAGGGTTCCTCCAGGCTTGCAGAAGGGACACTTAGGAGATTGGGACCTTCAGCTACCTTGGTTGGCCATGGGTTACAGGTTTAGCAAACAAACATCATTTGCTTCGTTCTCGTCTTATTTCCTTCTCTTTGGCTGAGAGCCAGATTTGCCTGCATTGATTCGCAGGGAGACTGTAATAGTCCTCAACCTTGATGATCCGGATGTGTGGACACAAGCATGTGCCCAACGGGCAGAGTTGTTCAAGAGAGTCATGCTTATGGCTTTTGAGAACCTTGCTATTGCCCAACACCGAGACACATTGAGGTACACCACTATACGTGGAGGGGGATATCGGCCAGGTGTTCAGCGTTTCCATCCTGGGGACTATGTGTATCTGCAGCAGACAGCGCCTATGACCTTGGATGTCACAGCAGGTCATGTGATTCTAAGGGTCCGGGAGGTGTTGCCTTCAGGAGTGTTGATTCTGGAGGGTCGAGATGGCATGGTATGGAAGGACCATGTGCGCAATTGTGCGCCATGTCACCTTCCACATGTGGATGGGAGGATAGATCTCAACCTTGCACTTCTTTCTTCAGCTTGTGCCTCTTGTAATCCATCAGTAGGTCTCCCTTTGTCAAGACTTTGCTGGTTCGCTCTTAGCACCCAAATTTTATCCTCCAGTTCTCCTTGTTTTGCAGAGGTGTTTAGCTGACCTGCTGTCACCACTTCTGGTCCAGCTGTTCTCCTTCCAGATATCCAAGCAAAAACATAGTCAAGTTCTCCCATTGATGACCTTGCAAAAACTGACCGTGACATCCATGTTGCTCCATCCTCGCCAGATTTTTTACTGCTTTGCTGAAGTGTTTCCTGAAGATGAGTGCCCTTGCCTTCCAGCTTCTCATCCTTCCTTGTTTTCCCTTGCTGAAGCTTCCTCCCTTTTTGCTGAGAGTAGTCATTGTTTTTTATGGTCTCGTCTTGTGGTTTTGCCAAACTCTCCTCTCTTTTCTTACTGTGATTTTCAAGGCTTACCCCATCATGTTTATTACCTAGCTCTCTTTTCTCTCGGCCTGCAGGTATGTCACTAGTTCTGCATGATCTCTCACACTTTTGTTGTCCAATCAGATTATTCTCTCTTTCCCTTTTTTCATAGTGATCTGGTGTCCTTTTTCTACAGATCAAAACTCTCAAGGTCTTTCTCTCCATGATCATCTCTCAGCTGGCCTTTCTCTTGTTCTATGAGTAACTGACTTGATCTGCCCTTTTCTTCACATTTTTGCTGTTCAAAAAAATTCACTTTGAATTGCTCTCTTCCTCTCATCTCAAGTTGACATGCTGGTTTTTCCTCACAGATTGAACTCTCAAAACAGCTCCTTTGTGGCAGATTCAGACTGCACTGGATTTTCTCTAATGTTGGCTTCAAGTTTGCTGGTTTCACACCTTTCTCAGTAAAATTCTCCCTTTGTTTTGATGCCTGTGCAGGCCCATTCTCCATGGTTGCCAACTGCTGGTGATGCTCCCCATCCTCTTGCTGTGAATCATTGCCTCTCTTGGCACAACTTTCTCTCAACATCGTCTGTCTTTTTGCTTGCTCCCCTTTTCCCTCACTGTTATCAGTTGACTGTGCCTCACAGGTGTGTTCCATGGAAAGTCTTCAGACGAAAGCCCATAACCCCTCTGTCTCTCAGAGGTAATTCTGCCCTTTCTTCCCACATGCTGTCAGTATTGGTAGTGAGGTAGTTAACTCCCGGTAGCAATTCAAACCTAAATTGTTTTACTTTCTTTTTTATCTCCTTTTGCTGTTCAGTACCCTCTCTGTTGGACTGACTACAACTTTCTTCACTCGCAGTTTGCTGCTGTTCAGGAGCTGCTTGGTGACTCACCACAGTAAAGATAAATCCATCAGTCAAGTCTGTCCCTCTGACTTTTCCTGCTTCCTTCCATTTGAGAGGTTGTAGGTCAGTTTTTACCACAAAAGGTAAGTAGTCTTTGAATTGCCAAATGGCCCAGGCCAACAAGTAGTAGTGAATTTCATCTATTTCATGAGTCTTCACTTTTTTCAACCTTCGTTGTCTCACTCCTAACACTGTGCTATCAGTCTAATGTAGGTCTGTCAAGATGGCATGTGCAACATCTTCCTCAAGAGACAACTCCAATAAAAGCTGAGTGGCACTCTCTTCCTTTCCTTGCCTTGTGATTTCTGTGCTCAGTATCTCAGGGTCTCTTCTGTCTGGTTCAGTCTCTACTGGAAACCTACTTAAAGCATCAACATTCCCATGCTTCATCCCTGGTCTGTGTTGTATCTTGAAATCAAAATCCTGTAGCATCATGATCCACCTACCTCTTCTTCCATAGGCGTCGCTAACTGTAGCCAGCCATTCCAATGGCTTATGATCTGTTCAAACAAAAAATGATGTGCCATAAAGATATTGGCGAAAGTGTAGGATTCCCCAAACGAGAGCGTAACATTCTCCCTCCATAGGGTGATAGTTCCTCTGTGCTTCGGACAATGCCTTACTAGCATAAGCAATTACGTGTTCTCTTCGTCCTTCTTTTTGTGATAAAACAGCACCTATCCCTTTCTTTGACCAATCAACATCAAGAATGAAAGCTTTAAGGAAATCAGGTCGTACCAGGATAGGAGCCTCGATCAGCTTAAGTCGCAATGCCTCGAACGCATTTTGAGCTTGGTGAGTCCACACAAACGTTTGCTCCTTCTTAGTGAGGTCAAAAAGTGGGCTTGCAGCTTGGGCATACTCCTGTTGGAAATCAACTCCTAACCAAGTTACTACTACCTAGAGTTACTGTGATGACAAGTCAGGCTTCCATAATAGGAGTTCTGGCAAGTCACAGTTAACAATAGAGATAAGCCTCGGTTAACTAAAAGATAGCTAAAGTTAGCTTCAGTTATTAGTGACTCAAGTCATTGTACCAGAATAGCAGGTGGAGATAACTTAAGTAAAAGCATGGAGTTATGCTATAGTTATCTCAGCTATTTCTGGATTAGACTTTGAGTATAAATAGGGAGAGCTCGGAGGGTGGACACAGCTTGTTGTGGTCCCATGGTTGGGTGGAGAGTTCTCAGTAATCAGTTCATCTTTTATCTCTATTCTCTGTCGAATTCCAACATGGTATCAGAGCCATTCTTCTCTAGGTGAGGGTTGGTAGTTGAGATTGAGAGAACTTGATTATGGCTGAAGCGTCGTCTTCTAGCAATCCTCCTTCTATGTCTATGACGAGTGCGTTAGATGTGAGAGTGGAAGATCGATTCAATGGAGCTAACTATCAAACTTGGAAGTTTAGGATGGAGATGGTTCTTCTAGACAAAGATCTATGGGGAGTGGTTGATGGATCAGTCCCAAGACCTGACACTATTGTTAGCCAAGCCATATGGGATAGGAAAGATCAGAAAGTAAGAGCTAGCATCATCACAAGCTTGAGAGACAAACAGTTGCATCTCATTATAAGCTAAGAATGCTAAGGATTTGGGACAAGCTAGCAAGCATATATGAGACGAAGGATGTCACATCGCAAGTGTATGCGACGCAAAAGTTCTATGGTCTGAAGATGACCGAGTCAGACTCAGTTGAACAACACTTGAATTTGTTTTGTGTGTTGCGAGATCAACTAGTCTCTGTGGGAACTAATGTGACTGATGAACACGCCGCAGTGGTGTTATTGGCAACCTTACCTGAATCCTATGATGGTTTTGTGGTGTCTCTAGCAGGACAAACCAACTTAACTATTGATGTTGTCATAGGACTTCTCCTCAAGGAGGAAACAAGAAGAAAAGGTCAAGGTACGTCTACAAAGGTAGACAGAGCTTTGTTCACAGGCAAGACTGGAGTAGTCTTGAATAGAAGACTCCCTTCACATATGTCTCAGAAGTCCCAGAGGTTTCAGAAACCTCAATCTAGCTCAAAGATCAAAAAGACCAAAGTAAGGTGCTTTTATTGCAAGAAACTTGGTCACATGATCAAGGATTGTAGAAAGCGCATTGCGGACGAGCGCAGCAGAGAGAGTCAAGAAAACATAACTACTCATCAGAGGAATGCTATTCTATTTGTTGTGTCTCTCTCAGCCACTACTAGACAGAAGCATGTGTGGTATGTTGATTCAGGAGCATCTCAACATATGAGTTCAGAGAGAGAGCATTTCTTATCCTATAGATCTCTTTCACCTACTGAGACGCACTAGAGTCTACATACCATGTATCTTTGGAAATGGTGCCGATAGACACAATATGTTCTTTTGGGAGATGATAGCAAGCATGTCATTGGTAGGGAAGGAAATGATGGTTTGTAAGCTTCTCAAGTCTTTGTATGGTTTGAAGCAATCCCCTAGGGCATGGAATGCTAAGATTGATGCATATTTCATGGCTGAAGAGTTTGAGAGGAGCTCTGCTAATTATAGTGTTTACTATAAGAGGGCTTATGGAAACTCTTCTGTGATCATAACATTGTATGTTGATGATCTGATCTTGGTCTCTAATGATTTGACTCTGTTGAAACACATACAGAGTGTCAATATCTCAAATGAGATTGAGATAGTGGTTATGTGATCATAACAAATTGACTTTGTTGAAACAAAGGCAAAGTGATATCTCAAAGAGGTTTGAGATGATGGATCTTAAAGAGATCATGTGATCATGTGTTGATCAGGCTTTGTTGAAAAAAAAAAAAAAAAAAACAAAGCGATATATCAATGAAGTTTGAGATGGTGGATCTGAAAGAGATCCAGTACTGCTTGGGGGTATCGGTAACTCGTGTTCGACAAGACCGAGCAATTTACCTAAACCAGCGTAAGTATCTTGAAGATATCTTAAGGCGCTTTGGTATGGCTGAAATTATGCCGGTAAATACCCCATTTGTCCCAAATTGCAAACTCTCAAAGGAGATGAGTCCTAAGAGTGCTGCAGACTTGGAGACAATGAGAGATGTTCCCTATCAGAGTGTTGTGGGAAGTCTCATGTATGCAATGGTCTGTACTAGGCCAGATATTGCACAAGCAGTGGGGGTTGTAAGCCAATTTGTGGCTAACCCTGGGCAAATCCATTGGGTTGCAGTAAAGCGGATTTTCCGTTATCTAAGAGGCACACTGGACTATGGTTTGTGCTTGAGAAAGAACAATGATAATGTTCAGTTGGATCATGTGGGTTCATATGGTATCTCAGATAGTGCTTGCAAAAGCACAAAGCTATACGACTATTGCGATGCAGATTGGGCTGGTAATGTTGATGACCGCCACTCTACATCTGGTTATGTTTTTATGCTAGCAAATGGAGCAGCAAGAAGCAATCTACAATTGTTATGTCCTCGACTGAGGCAGAATATATGGCTGCATCTCAAGCTACAAGGCAAGCATTATTGTTATCATCATTTCTATCTAGTATTGGTCATCCACAGAGGGATACCATGGTCATATATGATGACATCCAAGGGTGTATTGCTCTCTCAAAGAATCCAATGTTTCATGCTCGCACAAAGCATATTGAGATTCATCATCATTTGGTACGATAGAAGACTGAAGCTAGAGTTGTCAAGCTTGTATATTGCAACACCAACAACATGGTTGCAGCATACTGACAAAAAGGCTTAGTGCTGAAAAGCTTGAACGCTTTCGAGGCTTGATGGGAGTAGTTAAGTGCTTAACTTGGTAACTCGTTGAGTGGGGGTGTTGGAAATCAACTCCTAACCAAGTTACTACTACCTAGAGTTACTGTGATGACAAGTCAGGCTTCCATAATAGGAGTTCTGGCAAGTCACAGTTAACAATAGAGATAAGCCTCGGTTAACTAAAAGATAGCTAAAGTTAGCTTCAGTTATTAGTGACTCAAGTCATTGTACCAGAATAGCAGGTGGAGATAACTTAAGTAAAAGCATGGAGTTATGCTATAGTTATCTCAGCTATTTCTGGATTAGACTTTGAGTATAAATAGGGAGAGCTCGGAGGGTGGACACAGCTTGTTGTGGTCCCATGGTTGGGTGGAGAGTTCTCAGTAATCAGTTTAAGCTTTAGTCTAAGACTTTAGTTCTTGCTCAATTCTAACAACTCCTTCATGTAGCACCTGTAGTAGTTGGTGACCCCCAAGTAGCTTTTTACAACGGTTACATTCTTTGGTATGGGAAACTTCTATATTGCAATCACCTTTCTTGGATCTGGTTTGATCCCTTCCTTGGTAACCACATGACGTAGGAATACAAGTTCTTGGTTTCCAAATTCGCACTTGGCTGGATTTAACTTGAGATTGTACTCCTGCATTTTCTTCAAAACACCCATGACATGTTTCAGACGACTATCCCACTTTGGACTATGAATGTTGATGTCATCAACAAAAACTTTCACATGGTCCTTAATCTCCTGAGCCAATATCTTGTTCACAGTTCTATGGAAGGTAGCAGTTGCGTTTTTCAGACCGAATGGCATGACTGTCCATTCAAAAAGGCCTCTCCGTGTAATGACTGCAGTCTTCTTGATATCTTCTTCACGCATTTTGATTTGCCAAAAACCACTTTGAAGATCCAAAGCTGAGAACCACTGGGATTTCCCCAATTGTCGTAGTACATCTTGAATGATGGGCATAGGGTAGGAGTCCCTTCTTGTTTGCTGATTGAGGGGTCTGAAATCCCCACAAAAGCGTTTGCTGCCGTCTTTCTTTGGTGGTAAAGTTACTGAACATGAGTATTCCGAAGAGCTTTCTTGCATCTTTCCTTGCTGAATCAGCAGCTCAATTTGTCGTTGTACTTCATCCTCTTCCCATTCAGACAATCGCTTAGGCTGATTCCTGCAGGGTGGAAATCCTTGGGTGTCTATAGCATGTTTAGCTGCTGTACAAAATCCCAGATCTGCTTTGTTCAAGGCGAAAGCCATTTGATTTGCTTCGATTATCTCCAGAAGCTGTTGTCGTTGTTCTCTCGTGAGCCCAGGGTTGATCTGTAAACGCCTTTTGATCTGTTCCCAATGTTCTTCCTGCGCTGTCTTTATTGGTTCAGATGTAGACTCCTCCTTAATTCCTTGCTGTGCCATGAAGACCCTTTGTGTTTCAACCTCTTGCTGTTGGACTGTCTTCTCCCAATCCATAAAATCATCATCCTCATCTGGTTCATCCATTGGCTCATTCTCATATGCTTGAGAGCATGCATCCCTAACCAGAATTTGTGCCAAGGCATCATATGCCTCCTTCTCTATAAGTGCCATGGATCCATCATCAGCCAGCACTTCCTCTCCAGAGTTCAGCTTGTCAATAAATTCCTCAATGTTGGACAGCCCCATGTGACTTTCCTGATGCTCTTGATCATATTCTTCCTCTGAATTTTCTTCAGAATCTCTTCTGATGGACTGCCCCATTCCTCATCTTGTGGTATGACTGTTGTCATTGCTTCCATGTCTACTATTTCATGGACATTCACTGAATTGACCTGTGTTTCTCCTTGATCCTCTTCAGGTTCAACAATCAGATGCTCACAGAACTCCTGAAAATGCTCGACTTGGTTGATGGTGTGCAGTGGAAAGAATTCCACATCCTCCCCAGGCCCATACCTTACCCATACCTTACTCGTAGAGTTTCAGTCTCAGTATCGATGGCAGCTCCAAATTTCTTTAGGAAATCAAGACCCAATAGCATGTTATAAGTATCTGTATTGACAACCATGAAGGATACTCTGTTTGTCAACTTACCCACTGTAACGCTTATGTCATCGAGTCTTCCCATTGCAGTCTCCACTGCTCCTGATGCCACTCTATAAGACATTTCTTTATCAGCCACTACTGATTTCATCAGACCGAGATCCCTCACTGTAGTTGCTGCTATGACTGAGATCATAGCTCCAGTGTCAACCTGTCCCATGATCTGAAAATCACCGATTGTGACCAACGCATGTAATGCACGAACTCTGCCATTGTAGGCATATGCTATGTTTGGGGCTTTCAAAATGTCCTGCACTGTCTGTGCTGTCCGAGTTCCTCCTGTGGAAGAGTCACTGGACATTGACCTTTCCCCCACTTTAACTAGACCTTTGAGTTTCTCAAATTCTCCAGGCACTTGCAAAATTAAATCCATGGGCGACATTGAAATCCTACCTTCGTAAAAATGATTAAGGATCTTGGATCTGCCTCCTCCTGTTTCTGGCCACTTTGATTTGTTCACTCGAGGTTGCAAGATACTTTTTGGTGTTACATTTGGTCCATCAGATGCCTCTCCTGAAATTGACCGCTCCATCCCTGGTGCACTCATTGGTGTTGGTATTGGCACCCTGTTTTTTGGCATCCTTACTTCATTAATCGCATGATGATCGAATATCTCATTGAGTTCTGCCAAGACAGCTTTTTCGTCACTGTACATCAGTTGGAGTAGATTCGTGGTAGGTAGTCCTCCCTTTCCTGGTTCCTGCTTTGCCTAACATTCATGTTCAAAGTGCCCCAATGTCTTACAGTTCGAACATCTTACCCCATATACTTCTGTCCTATGACCCATTCTGTGGCATTTTCCACATGTAATAGGTGTTCTATTTGTTGGACAAAAGTTTGAAGTGTGTCCTGATGACATGTGTTGCAGACTCTTTGCCCATGTGGCGAGGTTCTGCTTCCTGAACTCTCAGGGATTCCAGCTCCTTTCTCGAAATATTTCTTCAAAGTGACATTTAGTGCATCTAGTCGTCTATCCATCGGTGTTTCTCCCAACGTGTGATCTTCATAAGAGTCATCTTCATGTAATGGCTCCAAAGGTGTCTCACCTATGCTCCCCAATCCTCGTTCCACTTGCAGTGCCGTTTCCACAGCATCATCTATGTTAACAAATCTTGTCCCCAGCATTAAGCGCATGATTTCTGGGCCTAGCCCATTGAGAAATCTTCTCCTTTTCTCCAGATCTGTTATCTGACCCTTTGTGAATAACTTTGACAGCCGATCGTAGTAGGTCTGTACGCGCTGCCTGCTTTATTGCTTTATGGAGTCAAGCTTCATCTTGAGCTCCGTGGGATCCACCTGTCCATACTTCGCCAATACCAACTCTTGAAATTCTTCCCAGTTAGTAGGCTTGGGATTTTGGCGTTTGTACCACTCATCTGCCCTTCTTTGCAAATTAAGCCTAGCTACTTTGAATAGCTTGTCCTCTGTTAGATCTCTCACATCTCCTACTAGTTGCAACTTTTCTAACCAGTCAGCAACATCTTCCACCTCTTTACCATAAAAGGGTGCATCTATTCCTGATGGGCTCGTCATTTCCAACCTATGAACATTACGTGCTTTGGAAACTATTCGTGGCGGTTCTCACCGATTGTCCATCTCTCTCCATCATGAACCTCTTCTCTACCATTGAGTGTAAACCTACGTGATATAGTTCCTGCTCGAAACCACCGATCAGCTCTTCTCACCCACAAGATAATAGTCATTCGTTTACCTACGTGTGTCACCCTTACACACATATCACCGTTGTTGACAGGGTGTGTGACCTGATAGAACCTCGGCTGTGGATTGCTAAATGGTACAATACGATAGTCAAATGTGATCAGTACATCTCCTATTGTTGGATTAGTGGTGAGAGCACTAGGCTCGACATGGTTCAGTATCTTCTGATCCTACGTTCTACGTTACGAGGATAATCCAAATGCTCTCTGTGAACACATCTCCAACTCCTATTTCTTGCTCTATCCTCTCTCAACTCCCAAATTATCATTCTACTAAGGGCACCATGATGTTCTACCCTGATCAATCTATCTTTAACTTGAAAATCCACGATTTGGCCAGAAATCCAAAAACTAAAGACTAACCTTCCACTATCCACTCCTTGAAGAAACACATCACCAGCCCTGGGAAGTTGGTGCAGGTCAGCTAGTTCAGGATCTATATCATCTAGCATCATGTTATACTCTTCTGACATTGTGAACAGCTTCTCGTACCTTTTGACATCCTTTGGTGATTCTGATAATCATGTCACTCTGTCCGTGATGTGATTGCACTTATGTGACTCGTACCATATGTATCTACTGCAGCCCACGTTACTCCATCTTGACTGAGCATCCACATTTTTCCCCATGTATAATCACCTGTGTGCACTATACGCACGGCCAAGTCTCCTGGCAGATGGTAGTTTGGATCCTGCGGGTCAAATCCTAGTAGTTCTATATTAGCAAATCCAACAATCCTGATTACAAGATCACCCATTTGAGGTGATGCACTCAGATAGTTTTCTCTGGCATTCCATCTTGTTGAACTCGAAATTTGCTGATGAGAAGCCAGCCTGTTTGCTTTGTTGGTCCGTGAACGACCAGCTCTGATACCAAAAAGAGGGGACCTACCCAGATCAACTTGATCAACCGTTAGTACCCTGTCTATCCTAGGCTGCAGCGGAAGAAAAAATCCAAGAATAGACAGTAGAATTTGTGAGTGAATCTTATTGTATTCCAGGTTGATTCTGCCCAAGCACAGTAGGAAATATCATCGCTTCGGAGTTCATATGTTGTCTCGTTCCTGCACTTCAATATCATGGCATTCCATTTGTTGAAGAACGTTCAATGAGTGTCACTTAGTTAGTCTTGACCTGAAGAGATCAAGTTATCATCTATTGATGCTTTGGTCAGGACTAATGTATTTCTCAATACATGACAGGCAAGGGAGTTATCTCTGGAACGATTCAGCTCTACTAATTGTATGAGGTAAGTAAACTACTTTACTTGCTTCTTGGATCATAATTTCCTCCACTAGGCAGTGGTATAGTATATAATCTACTGGGCTTAATATCAGTAACAAGTTAGTCCATCAGGGATCAAATCAGATTACTCTATGTGATCTCTATGCCTCTATAGTAAATCAGTTGATATAATACTAGTCTAGCTAATTGTTAAATCCATTTATCTATGCTGGAAACCACTGCATATGATCTGATGGTGTTACATATTCTAAGTACAAACAGCCCTCATCCTTAGTGTTAGTGAAGAAATAGATCTTAATTCTATGATCAATCTAGTACATAGTGAAAGAAATAAGTAACAAAACTTTCTCCCGTGATCATGAGACTCAAATGCATAAATCGAAATCAGCACTATATATTTCAGCCGAACAGTCCTGATACACCAGCCTACTCGCTGGTTATGAAAACAACAAGGCACACTACATGTTTATACTTTCCTCTATTCTCAATCCACTCCAAGTATGATATGTAAAACTGGTGTTATCTTCTTCCTAGAGCTCTCATTTATTTATACGTGCTCACTCTCCTTCTTCACCACACAACACCACTGACTGCCCACATGGGCTCATAACAGAGAATTTAAATCAGATTCTTCATCGTGGAATGTCACGACAAGGCCGGGTATTATCCCCCTTTGCCTTATCCCCACCTAAACGTACAATTGAGGCTACATTAATTTCATCCTCATCTCCTCGATCTTAGTTTGGTCTCAGACCATCCCTTTGCCCATACGTTGCGCCGATCATAACTTAATTCGCCATTTTTAGGATTCAAATAGTCAACCTGCCAATTTTCATCCCCTACTTCCATCCATTGACAAACAGATGAATGTATTTCAAGATTTTGTTTTCATCCTCTTCTCCATCCGTTGTATGAATTTCACTTGTTTCTCCATCTGATCTCCATTTTCATCCATCACTGACAATTTGAATGAAAAACATTGATCATCCTGCATCCATCCTTTTACCCTAAATTCTCGCTGCATTATCTTTATACTTAACCAATTTCGCTTTCCAGGTCCCGTTCCATGCCATCGTTCACTGCTTGTTGCTTTGCTCCCGCCATTGTTTTCTATCACTTGCTTTTGCCCTACAACAGGTTTTGGCCTATTGGGTGTCATAGTCGTTGCCGACTATTGCAAGTGGGCAGTGACTACGGCCCGGACATTTAAAAACTTACTCTAGTTCATAGTCGGCAACGACTAGAGGGTGGGTCTGGGGTAGCCATGCAGTATAGTCTACAGCCACTTTCGGATAGGGCCCCGGTCGGAGGCTGGCTAACCCACAGTTGGGAGTCGTAGTCGCCACCGACTATGACACTGGCTTTGGCCTATTGGGTGTCATAGTCGCTACCAACTATTGCATCTGGGAAGGGACTACGGCCCTGGCTTTTCATACATTCTTCCATGTCATTGCAATCAGGCCCAATGTCCGTCCTCACGTCGACTTTTGGTGCATTGCAACAGGTACATAAACTTTTATTTGCACGCCAACAAACATATCAGGTGTATGCCAGCCAGTGTCATACAGTGGGCTAACCTCCGGTCAGACTGCACAATGTACAACGGCAGGCAGTTAGGCGAGTATGTGAAAGTCATGCATCTGCCCTGCTACTGGTGGCTGGACTTGCCACCCGATGTCATTCCTGATGAAGAAGTGGATTTGTACAAGAAGTACACCAAGAACGAGCTGCCAGCACCCACTCACATGGAACCATTGACGGAGGAAGGTGCTGAGGAGGCTACAGTCGTTGTTGCCGGATACCTTGAACAAGCCAATACAGCTCTGGAAGAAGCGGTGGCCAAGAAGAAACCTAGAAAAAAGAAATAGAAACAGAAGAAGACAGCCACCACAGGGCAGGAACCCCCCCCCCCGGCACAAGGCCTGCAGGCAACACAGGTGTGGAGGGTGTGGATGAGACAGATGGTGCTCACAGGGAAGACAACCAACTGGCGTTTACAGACGCCCTACACAACTTCCAGATTAAGCGAAGGAATCGATCTTCTAGAAACCCTGCATGGGCAAACACAAGTGACGGGAGGGGCATGCAGTTGACAACCCTTGCTGCTTTACGAGGCTATCTCTTTGCGAGAAGGGGTACCAAATACAAACGTAGCATGCCTCAAGTGCAATTGGTTCCAGCTTGTCATCCACAGGCTGACATCCAAAGGAACAACGAGTAAGTGGCCAGAGCCGAGGGGAGATATCGATGCGTTTCTGGAGAGGCACTGCTTCTCCGAGCCTTTGCGTAGGGGTGACACAGTCTCTAGAGCGGGGGCAGACCTTGTTATGGTGGATCTCCCTGATGGACAGTCTATGAGAGGATGTGGCAGAGATGACATTGTACCCGCTTGGAATGCAAAGACAAAGGATACCGCCCCGCATGCACTGGCACTGGCAGCATCCTTGCTCAAGGACGACGGCTGCCTTGTTATTTTCTGCAAGGGTGATGTTAAGACAGAGGTTGAAATTTGGAGATGTATGGGCCCAGCGGGGCCCTTCAAAGTTATCAAGAGAAAGTGGACTTGCCTCAATCGGCTACACTACAACAGATCCCGGCTTTAACGTCTGCCACATTTGCCCAGTCGTAGCATATATGTCTACAAAATGCAAGGGGGCAGTCCTGGTTGCCAATTGTGACCACCAGAAGTCATATATGCCACCTTGCACCTCCACCACGTCAGGATCTGCGGTCAAACACGTTTGACCAGATCGGGAAAGATGGTAGATACGACTAGGAGTCATGGCCAAAACTGCAACATGATGACGTGGGCATGGGAATGTATGACTGCCAGTATTCACGACTACACGTGGCGATTGCCGGTTGCCCAAGGAGTGTCTACGTGGATGATGCAAACATAAATGGATGAAACAGATGCAGGATGTGATTGCAAATGACGACGTGTCAACATATAATTGCTCGCGGGCACTAAGCCACAAGCTGTGAATGAAGGAATGAATGAATGATTAGGATGAATTAGGATGAATGAACTAGGATGATGTGCTCAAATTTAGGGTTGCTAGGTCGCAGTGTTAAGTATGAGGATAATAAGTAGTAAAAATATTTAACTACTGTTTCACTGACCCAACAGATTAACAGTAAACTAATCGACTGCTGGTTAAGGTTAGTGAAACAAAACAACTGTATTATCTCAACGAATGATACACAAACGTCTTGCTGGCAACTATTGGATGAACGTAGGAATGAATGATAATGCAAACGTTGAGCTGGCAGCTATTGGATGAACTGACAGTGAAACTCATTTAAAGATTTATTTTGAGAATGGATGAATTAAAATAAAATGGCCAAAAAATGAAAAAACAAATGAATGGATGGATGTATTGATGGAAAACCCAAAATCCATCCATCTATCGCTATATTCATCCATCCAGTCATGAGTAGAGGGGACTTGGCGTTTTTTTGTCTCCCCTACCATCTGTTTTCTTTCTTTGTGTCGAGTTTGATCGTGAGAGACGACAAACAGGACGGAGCTGTGTTTGCTTTTTAATAGTGTCGAGTCTGATCATGAGAGACGTCGAACAGGGCGGAGCTATGTTTGTTTTGTTTTAGTGTCCATTCTGATCATGAGAGACGACGAACGGAGCGTTGGGGGGGCAGACAGGGACTCAAACCCTAGAATTGGGGCATGAAGATGTGGTGCACGATGTGGCCATCGACTACTATGGGAAGCAGTTGGCCACCTTCACGATGGACAACTGCAATCGCAAGGTGTGGCTCTCAATGTACGATGTGAAGAAGTTTGTTCATCCTGCAAATGTGGGCTCTTGGCGACTGTTAGTACCATGATTTGGTATTCTTCCTGCTGTTTACAAGGTTCTTCAGAGAGTCAGCTTGGTCTTAGCAGGTCGTGTTTCAATCTCTTCTCGCTCAGCTGCACTGTGGTGGTTCTCATGGACCAATCTGACATTAACCGGACTACAAACACAAGCAACACACATAAGAGGTCCTTTTGGGTTCATGGTCAGTCAAATCCTCCATGGGTCATGACACAAGGTCGAGAACAATGTGGTGAGGTTTCATGTTACTTAGACCAAGCTTCTGCCTTAATTGGTTTGTCATAATATTCACTCATGAGCCTCCATCTATCAGTACATCAGTCAACTCTGTGCTTCCAATTCTCAATTGGATTACTGGCATAGAATCATCAAAGTCCATGACTGTTTCTCGCCCTTCAGGCTTCACATTATAACTGGTCACCTTACTGTTCAGGTCTGTGTTCTCTGTCACATAAGCAATCTGATTGGTTGCTTGATACAGGCTGTGTCTACAATGGGGTGCCACAGCCAATAGCTGCCCAATTGTGATCTCAGCTTTGGTCTGGCATATTACTTCAGCCAAAGTCCCTTCATTATCCCGCATTTGTGAAGCCTCTTGCTTCACTTTCCTTTCACCTTCTTCATCTTCTCTTTCAGAGTCAGAAGAATCTGCCAGAGGGATATCAGTATCCTTCTGCATTTCTCTTATGGTATGGTATCAGCCACTTCCTTGTGCAGTTCCTTCTCTCATCCTCCAAGCCTCATCATCTTCAAGCACATCACTGCCATCTTCATTAACATCTTCTTCCTCGTCCACTGAAGGTATTAGCTTAGCTTTGCTTTTGGTAACTATCGTTGTACTTACTTCTGGTAAAAAACATGGCCTACCTATGTGAGCTGCCACCACTGGGCCTTCATTCACATGAGCTCTCATTTCATTTTGTTGTCTGATCCAGAATGGACATGCTGCTTTGCGATGACTTGCCTGGTTACAATAGTAACACAGTTCTTCATAGCAGGTCCTCAAGGGCCAGCACCAGGAGGACCAGCACCTGTAGCAGGGCAGGGAGTAGGGCCACAGATGGCGGCAGTAGCCCCAACTCGAGCGAAACCACCTTTCCCAATCTATGGAGGAAAAGGGAATCCAGATGTACATGTCAATCAGTTTGAGAAAATGTGCATAGTGAACAATGAGAATGATGATGATTCAAAGTTAAGATTATTCCCTTGTTCACTTATCAAGAGAGCAAGTGAGTGGTATGCTCGATTTCTTGATGACCATTTCCAAACCTGGGATGACCTTAGCACAACATTCCGGAATAGATTCAGGACAAGCAAAACTGAGGACGAAGTGTACAGTAGCCTACAACAGTTGAGACAGAAGAAGCATGAAACTGTTGAGGAATACATGGAGAAGACGGAGTTAATGATAAGAAAGCTGGCTGCTATACCAACAGCAGGATTACAGAAAACTTGGTTTGTGAGTGGACTAAGACCAGAATTACAAAAGAAAGTGGATATGCTACCCCATCATATAGTGGAGGAAGCATTCGAAACAGCCAACAGAATTGAGCAATTAGGAATGCTCAGGAAGGATAAGAGGGATGATGATGACTCTGAAGATGAATCAGATGAGGAAGAAGAGCAAGAGCTCAAGAGGAAGAACAAGAGAAAAGAAAAGTTGAAGAAGGACAACTATGAAAAAAGATTGGAAGAAATCTTGAAGAAATATGCAACAGAGGCTGCAACCCATTGGAGGAAGGGAGCCTGGTGTTCAAAATGCCAAAATGAAGGCCATACCACAGTTGAGTGCCATATGAAAGAGAAGCATTGTGCCATCTGTAAGATGGATAACCATTCCAATGAGAATTGTTATTACAACAGGAAAACAACTACAAGGGAACCTAGGCAAGTAAGGGTGCATCAAGTGCAGCCCCAGCCAAGAAGAAACAATGATCAGGACCACTATGGTAGGCCTGGTGGATATAATAATGGTATGGCAGGAAGAGGTAATCCAAGAGGGAATTACCAAGGCAATCCCGGAGGCAACTACCAGGGTAATCCAAGGGGGAATTACCAGCCAGGGAATCAGGATTAAAGAAATAATCCCAGAATAGACCAAGGGCGAGGACCCAATGGTGAAGAACTGTGTTACTATTGTAACCAGGCAGGACATCGCAAGGCAGCCTGTCCATTCTGGATCAGACACCAGAATGAGATGAGAACTCCTATGAATGAGGGCCCGGTAAGGCAGCTCACATGGTTATGCCATGTTTTGTACCAGAAGTAAGTACAATGATAGTTACAAGAAGCAAGGCTAAACTGCTACCTCCAGTGGATGAGGGGGAAGATGTGAGTGAAGATGGTAGTGATGTGCCTGAAGATGATGAGGCATGGAGAGATGAAAAAGAACTGCACAAGGAGGTGGCAGAAGCTACAAGGGAAATGCAGAAGGAGACAGATATCCCTATAGCAGAGTCAACGAACTCAGAAGAAGAAAATGAATGAGATGAAGATGAAGAGAAGCAAGATGCTTCACAGGTTCAAGATAATGAAGGGGATTTGGCTGAAGTAATATGCCAGTCCAAAGCTGAAATTACAATTGGGCAGCTATTGGCTGTGGCACCCCATTGTAGACACAGGCTGTATCAAGCAATCAATCAGATTGCTCAGGTGACAGAGAATACAGACCTGAACGGCAAGGTGACAAGTTATAATGTGAAGCCTGAAGGGTGAGAAACAGTCCAGTAATCCAATTGAGAATTGGAAGTACAAACCTGACTGATGTACTGATAGATGGAGGCTCAGGTGTGAATACCATGACAGATCAATTAAGGCAGAAGCTTGGTTTGAGTAACATGAAACCAGCCCCATTCACAGTAACAATGGCAGATCAAAGGAGTGTACAACAATTGGGTTTGATAAGAGGAGTAAGAATACAGATTCAGAAGTTGGTCTTTAAGATCACTGTGACTGTATTGAAAATGGATGATGTCATGGAAGCTTATTCCTTACTGTTAGGACGACCATGGCTGAAACAGGCCAAGGTATTCCATGACTGGAATACTCAGATTCTAGCTGTGCGCAAAAGATAAGCACAAGATACAGATTTCAACTAAGAAATCGGGTAGACTACCTGCTATCAGAAGACCTCGTGGAGTCAGAGAATATGACTGGAGGGGATGACTTGATGAAGAGCAGGAGGCTACTCTGTCTTCTGCACACCCAGAGTGGGAGCAGGTTGCAGAAATGCAACTTGGAGGACTAAGTTGTTTTAAGGGTATATGTTGTGGTACAGTAACAGCAACATCAATTGAGGGGGAAACAAACAGTTACCCACCACATTTCTATGAAGAAAGAGAGGGAGAAATAGAAATCATAGAGGAACCAACCACTGTGAGTTTGCAGGATGAAGTAGTGGCTGGATGGACTATCACAGTTGAAGAGCAGGTGAGAGAAGTCAATGTGGGAACCGAGGAGGAACCAAGAATGGTGAAAGTTGGGGCTGACTTGGAGCCAGAATTTCTTTGAGGAAGCTAAGAGCCTATTTATCAAAGACAAAGATGTATTTTCCTGGAGTTATAAAGATCTGAAGGGGATACCCCCTGAAATATGCCAACACAAGATTGAGTTGGAACCAGGTTCTGTACCAATCAAACAGGCAAGATACAGGATGAATCTCAACTATGCACAGAAGGTTGGAGAGGAGATAAAGAAGCTGGCTGAGGCTAGGTTTATATACCCGATAGAGTACACAACTTGGCTATTACCCATCGTGATAGTTCCCAAGAAGAATGGCAAACTGAGAGTTTGTGTGAACTATAAGAAGTTGAATGATTGTACAAAGAAAGATCCATTTCCTTTGTCATTCACAAAAGTTGTGCTAGACACTGTGGCAGGCCATGAGATGTACTCATTCATGGATGGCTTCAGTGGGTATAACCAAGTACAAGTAGCAAGAGGATCAGAGAAATACAGCTTTCATTACTGACTGGGGTGCTTATGCATACAAAGTCATGCCTTTTGGACTTTGTAATGCACTAGCAACTTTCCAGAGAGTGATAAGTGAATCTTTCCATGAGTACTTGGATGATTTCATGCAAGTGTTCTTAGATGACTTCAGTTATAGCTCTAAGAATGAGCACTTGCAGAAGTTGGAGTTATGTTTGGCCAGATGCAGGATGAGAGGTCTTGGGCTGATCCAGAAAAATGTACTTTCTGTGTGAACTCAGGAGTTCTTTTGGGACAAATTGTGTATCAAAAAGGGCTGCTTGTAGATCCTAGAAAGACAGAGGCTATTAAAGCCTCACCAGATCACCAAGTAATGTTAAGGCTTTAAGGAGGTTCCTTGGCCAAACCAGTTATTACAAAAGGTTTGTCAAACGATATGCACAGAAGGCAGCACCATTGAGCAAGCTCTTGAAGAAGGATGCAGTGTTTGCATGGACAACTGAATGTCGCCTCAGGAGAAGCCGTGGGGGCTGTGTTAGCCCAAACTATCACATGAAACATAGATTCACCTGTGTACTATGCTAGCAGACTGCTGAACAGTGCTGAAAGAAACTATAGCACCACCGAAAGAGAAGCTTTGGCAATGATTTATTCAATCAAGAAGTTCAGGCATTATTTGTTGAGAAGGAAGTTTATGTTTTATGTGGATCATCAGGCTCTGATTTATTTGGTGAACAAGCCTTTGATAAGTGGAAGGATAGCAAGATGGTTGATTATACTACATGAGTTTGAATTCGAAGTTGTTTACAAACCTGGACGTTTGCATCTTGTGGCAGATCACTTGTCACGCCTTTCAACAGGAGAGCCCGCCACAGGAGTAGACGATCATCTGCCTGATGTAGGTTTATTTGCAGTGGAAGTGCAGGGAGCAGATGATTGGTTAGATTGGCAGTGGCCAATCAGATACTACCTTACTCATGGACAGTGCCCACCCAGTTATGGGAAGGATCAGAGGAAAAGAATAGCTATCAAGGCATTACCATACACTATGATAGGATGAAGATTATATAAGCTAGGACCTGATGGAGTTCTTAAAAGATGCTTGTACCACCATGAGGTAAATAAAGTTTTGGAAGAAGTTCATAAAGGAGTGGCTGGAGGCCATTTTGGAGAAGAGACTACCAGTAGGAAAATATTACTACTTGCAGGTTACTGGTGGCCTACTTTTTTAAAGATGTACACAAGTATTGTAAGAGTTGTGATGAGTGCTAGAGGCTAGGACCTTTGCAAAGATCTGGGAAGATGGCTTTGCATCCTACAATGTGTCGCGCACCTCACTTCAGTAAGCTCTCCCCTCAAGTCATAGTTACTCGCTTGATCCGCGCGCCTAACTCCCAACCTGGCCGCCGGGCCAACTTGGAGCTCCGGCTGCTCACCGGGGCATAACGGTCCCCCCTTTGATCTCCCAAAGAATCCTCCAACGATTTAGAACCAGCGGAATTCCCTTTGGTAGTTGGCAGTCCGGAACAGCTCCCCACTCTTTGGTCGCTTTTCGGCTCGCTCGCTCACCACTAGATTTTGGTCACCAATGAGCTTGCACCGGTTCTCACTACTCTCCCTATATATACTTTTGTAGCTGTCCGCGGGGGTTTTCACAAACAACATGCCATTTTATGGCAACCACCACGAACACCCTCGACTCCCGGTGATGAGTCGCGGTGAGTCTTGGCCCACCCACCACGGCCCCTATGGACCGTGATGAGTCCCAAGACTCCCCACGACTCCCACCACGAGGTCTCCGCCCCAGGGTGAGTCCTTGCCACCCCCACTAAGTCCCGCCAAGCTACCACCACCCCTTGTGGAGCCACCCCCACCGCAACCCCGTGTGCGGGGCTCCACCTAGTGAGCGCCTCCGCCTCCTTGAGTGCCTTGGGCACTCAAGGGTGCTTCAACCCCCCATACCTATCGCTGCCACTGCCCCCACCATAGGGGCAGCCCCTCTTGTGTCCCGACCCCCCTGCCCTCAAGGCAAAAGGCCGCGACACACACCCCTACCAACAGGGAGTCGATGTCCTCATCGGCATATCCATTTTGTGGAAACGAATATTTAAGTTGTGGCGTCAAGGAGTTTGTTTCCGTACCATGGCGTCCCATGGCAAAGAACCAAACCCCACACTTGACTCTACTCTCCACTACTAGTTCGTTTTCCGACTTCCTCCAAGTCCCGACCCAGGGTGGAGCCTCTCAAGCTCCTCCCAGTGCACTCTTCTTGGCCTACTTCAAGGCCAAGGAACGATCCTCCCCGAGGATCAAATCGCCTTACTGCAACAACATTGCTTGCGACCGCTCATGATGCCGCTTTTGGCATCACCTTGAGCAAGGGTTCACCTCGAACCCTCTTTGACTAGGAAGATAACCTTGAACCAACCGCGCGCCCCAATCACTACAATTGGGTCCGCCTTGGAATGCTGGCCTGAGGTACGGGAACACGCCGAAGCCGCACTACGACTTCGTCCCGAGGCTACACGATTATAGTACGTGAACGGAAGCACGTAGCTTCCGCGTTAGCCCGCACTACAAAGCAACCCCCTCGGTAGCGCAATTATAGTACGCGCACGCGCCAGGTGCGCACTAGCACGTGAACTCCTAAAGAAGGCGCAAGTTTCCTTGCCCCTTGGATGGGAGTCACCCAATTTTGGCACTGCGCAAACACACGATTAACCCAATTTACCTCTCCCACTTTTGTAAGCTAGCATGCATTCTACACACTAGCCAACCACCATGCATCACCATTCCAAACAAAATAAGAAGCACAACATTTGGAACCCATTTCCTTTATAACATATTTTTGTACAATACAAATTTTTGCAATCGGATTCCTAAGCTAGCTAAGCCGGGCTAAGCATGCATTTCCTCCCCCACGCTCCAAGGTTGATGTCCCCATCAACGCTTCTTCCGCTTTTGAGGTCGCCCTTCGAAAACTGCAACTGCAACCGCCTCGGATGCGTTTCCCATTTCTGAGGCACGCACCCAGATGCCTCCACATGATGATAGCCCTTCCATTTGACAAGATACTCCGTTTCTCGGTTCTTGAACCTACTTGACTTAAGTTGTCGCGCACCTCACTTCGGTAAGCTCCCCTTCAGGTCATAGTAGCTAGCTTGATGCGCGCGCCTACTCCCAACCTGGCCGCCGGACCAACTTGGAGCTTCGGCTGCTCACCGGGGCATAACGGTCCCCCTTTGCTCCCAAAGACCCTCCACCTATTGGAACTAGGGAATTCCCTTTGGTAGTTGGCAGTCCGGAACAGCTCCCCACTCTTTGGTCGCTTTCCGGCTCGCTCGCTTACTCACTAGTTTTTGGTCACCAACGGGCTTGCACCGTTCTCGGGGTTACTACTCCCTTATATATACTTCTGTAGCTGTCCGCGGGGGTTTCACAACCAGCCATGCCATTTTATGGCGAACCACCACGACTCGACTCCCGGTGATGAGTCGCGGTGAGTCTTGGCCCACTCACCACGGCCCCTATGGACCGTGATGAGTCCCAAGACTCCCACCCGAGGTCTCCGCCCCATGGTGAGTCCTATGCCACCCCCACTAAGTCCCGCTAAGCTACCACCACCCCTTTGTGGAGCCACCCCCACCGCAACCCGGTGTGCGGGGCTCCACCTAGTGAGCGCCTCCGCCTCCTTGAGTGCCTTGGGCACTCAAGGGTGCTTCAGCCCCCCATACCTATCGCTGCCGCTGCCCCCACCACAGGGGCAGCCCCTCATGTGTCGACCCCCTGCCCTCAAGGCAAAGGGCCGCGACACACACCCCTACCAACAGGGAGTCGATGTCCTCATCGACTTGTCCCATTTTGTAGAAACGAACATCCAAGTTGTGGCGTCCCACATCAAGGAGTTTGTTTCCGTACCATGGCGTCCCATGGCAAAGAACCAAACCCCACACTTGACTCTACTCTCCACTAGCTAGTTCGGCCCGACTTCCTCCAAGTCCCGGCCAAGGGTGGAGCCTCTCAAGCTCCTCCCAGTGCACTCTTCTTGGCCTACTTCAAGGCCAAGGAACGATCCTCCCCGAGGATCGAATCGCCTTACTGCAACAACATTGCTTGCGATCGCTCATGATGCCGCTTTTGGCATCACCTTGAGCAAGGGTTCACCTGAACTTTGACTAGGAAGATAACCTTGAACCAACCGTGCGCCCCAATCACTACAATTGGGTCCGCTTGGAATGCTGGCCTGAGGTACGGGAACACGCGAAGCCGCACTACGACTTCGTCCCGAGGCTACACGATTATAGTACGTGAACGGAAGCACGTAGCTTCCGCGTTAGCCCGCACTACAAGGCAACCCCTCGGTAGCGCAGTTATAGTACGCGCACGCGCCAGGTGCGCACTAGCACGTGAACTCCCAAAGAAGGCGCAAGTTTCCTTGCCCCTTGGATGGGAGTCACCCGATTTCGGCACTGCGCAAACACACGATTAACCCAATTTACCTCTCCCACTTTTGTAAGCTAGCATGCATTCTACACACTAGCCAACCACACCATGCATCACACCATTCCAAACAAATAGGACGCACAACATTTGGAACCCATTTCCTTTATAACAAATTTTTGTACAATACAAGTTTTTGCAATCGGATTCCTGCTAGCTAAGCCGGGCTAAGCATGCATTTCCTCCCCCACGCTCCAAGGTTGATGTCCCATCAACGCTTCTTCCGCTTTTGAGGTCGCCCTTCGAAACTGCAACCGCCTCGGATGCGTTTCCCATTTCTGAGGCACGCACCCAAGATGCCTCCACATGATGATAGCCCTTCCATTTGACGAGATACTCCGTTTCTCGGTTCTTGAACCTCCTCGACTTAAGTATTGCCTCCACCTCGTACTCAGGTTCATTTTCATGATCCAACAGCATAGGTGGCGGACGCAACACTTGATGCCGATTCGGACGCGCTTCATCTTTGAAGTAAGGCTTCAAAAGGGAGACGTGGAATACTGGATGCACCTTGCTGTTTGCCGGCAGCTCCAATTCATACACATCCTCATTCATAACCTTCCGATGCGAAAGGGTCCCGCATACGGAGGTACGAACTTTGGACTCACTTCCGGAGGTAGTCGGAAATTCTTGATGTTCAACCAGACCTCCGTGCCTGCCTCAAACTTCACTTCCTTCCCTCCGCTTCCGATTCGCCTGCCTTTCATACCGTTTCCTAGCTTTGGCAATGTTGTACTTTGCGAGCTTCAACAAACGCTCGCGTTCTTCCAGTACCGCCGCTACTGCCGGTTCCTCAACGTCCTGGGCGGCCCAACTTGTCGGCACCAGAGGTGCTTTTCCATAGACCAATACGAAAGGGGAAACTCCCGTTGCGGAGTGTTCTGTGTTATTATAACAGAACTCTGCCGCGTCTAAGTGTTCCACCCAGTCTGATTGGTCTGCCGACACGTAATTCCGCAAGATCTGCTTCACTACGGAATTCACTCTTTTCCGTTTGGCCGTCGTCGTAGGTCGGAAGGCGGTGCTCATCTTCAGCCTCGTCCCCCATCTTCTTCCAAAGTGCCTCCAAAATTTACTCGTAAACTTTGGATCGCGGTCCGAGACAATATCCTTCGGGACTCCATGATGCTTTAAGACGTGGGCGAAGTAAAGTCGCCCTGTCTCCGCCGTTGCCGTCTCCTTGGTGGGGATGAAATGGCCCATTTTACTGAACCTATCCACCACCACCATGATTGCATCGAATCCTTTTGACAGCGGCATAGCAGTCATGAAATCCATCGAGACGCTTTCCCAAGTCCCCTCTGGAATCGGCAAGGGTTGTAACAGCCCCGCTTGCTTTTTGTACTCGCTCCGGTTTTTGTTGGCATGTGGTGCATGTCTTGACATACTCCTCTGCCTCCTCCCTCAGTTTGGGCCAGAAATACTCTTTCTTCAAGAGTGCCGCAGTGCGCTTGGCTCCGCCGTGGCCCGCAAGCGGGCTATCATGGCATTCTCTCAAGAGACTATCTCTGATCCCTCCCTTCGGCACGTAGAGACGTTTTTTGCTTATACCGGAGCAGTCCATTTTGCAAGTGGAACTGCGATTTAACCCCTCCTCAAGTCCTGCATCACGGACTTCCCAGCTCATCCTTCCGGCAAGCCTTCCGGATCTTCCTTTGGAGCGCCGTCTCGCCCTTGTACACCAACAAGAGCTGCTGCTTTCTACTTAAAAGCATCGGCCACCATTGTCCGTCCCGGTTTGTACTGGATATCCACGTCGAACACCGCCAAAGTATCTTGCCACCTAAGTTGTTTTGGGGACAACTTGGGCTGCGTGGCAAAATACTTCACCGTGACATTGTCCGTGAACACCTTCACTGGGTTGGAACCAACATAGTGGCGCCAAAGCTCAAGACAGTGCACCACCGCCTTCATCTCTTTCTCGTGTCGGCCACCGTCGCTCCACTTCATTCAGTTTCTTACTTTCGTAAGCCACTGGACGTCCATCTTGCATCAGGCGAAGTCCGACGCATCTGTATGAATCTCGAACGGACGATCGAACTCCGGGATTTTCAAGACTGGAGCTTCCGCCATCCGCTGCTTCAATTCAGCAAAAGCTTGGCCACAAAATGTTCCATACCCAGACTTTGGATTTACACAGAAGGTCTGACAGCGGCCCCGCGATCTTGGCGAAATTTCTCACATACTTCCGGTAATAGGAGGCGAGTCCTAGGAAGGATCGCACTCCCGGGACCGAAGTCGGAGGCTCCCAGTCCAAGATCGCCCTCACCTTTCTGTCATCCATTTTGATCCCATCCTGTGTAACACATGCCCCAGGAACTCCACTTTTGTGACCCCGAATTCGCACTTTGAAGCTTTGGCATACAGCTTCCCTTCCCGCAATTTTTTGGAACACCCTTTTGAGGTGCTCCAGGTGCTCCTCCTTTTGTTTTCGAATACACCAAGATGTCGTCGATGTACACGATCACAAAGTCATCCAACCACTCCTGGAAAAGGCTGTTCATCAGCGTGCTAAAGGTCGCGGGTGCATTGGTGAGCCCAAAAGGCATCACCAAGAACTCATATGAACCATACCTTGTCCTGCACGCGGTCTTCTCCTCATCTCCTTCCGCCACTCGAATTTGATGATAGCCGGAGCGCAGATCGATCCGGCTGAAATACTTCGCTCCTGCAACCGATCGAAAAGGTCGTCGATCCTTGGCAAAGGGTACCGGTTTTTGATAGTCACCTTATTCAAGCCCTGTAATCGACACACATCCGCAGCGTCCCATCCTTCTTGTCTGCGAATAGCACCGGGGCTCCGTAAGGTGACTTACTCGGCCGGATGTACCCCTTTGACATTAGATCTTTGAGCTGAGTCTTCAGCTCGACCAACTCTCTGTGGCTCAACCGGTAGGGCGCCTTGGCAGGCGTTTCCGATCCCGGTATCACCTCAATCTTGTGGTCAACTCCTCTCTTCGCGGTGGCAAGCCGCTTGGTAAATCCTCCGGCATCACATCCTGGTATTTCTCCAAAATCCCCTTGATCCAATCTGGGCTCGGCTCCCCATCGCCTTCTCCCTTCACTTCTCTAATGTAAAGCAAAAACTGGGGCTCGTGTGCCTCCTCCACGGCGCCCTCCCACGGTTTGGGCGTTTCCGACACTCGTAAGACTTCGCCACCATCCCACATGGCAGCGTGACTACTCTCTTGCGGCCATCTATGACCGCTCCGGATTTGCTCAAAAAGGTCATCCCCAAAATGAGATCCACTCCATCGATCTCGCAGATGGTGAAGTTCTCACGTCCCTCCCAACTCCCCAGTTGAAGAGGAACATCAACGCCAACCTCGTCGCCCAATTGCGGTTCTCCTTTGGCAGAACGCACCTCAATAGAGGCCCCCACGTCACTTGTCGGGAGTCCCAGCTTTTGTGCCGTTGCCGGTGTCATGAAGGAGTGCGACGCTCCTGTGTCCACCAACAACGACACGTTAGTTCCGGATATTATCCCATCCACGAACAATAACTGACTCCCTTTACGTAAGGCGCCAGTTTCCTGATACAACTCACAAGAAATTTGCCTACCTTGCAAGTCCTGGCGACCACCGCTTCCACCAAGCGACTGATGGTATCTTCCGACAGCTCTGGTCGCCCGAGTCATGTTCAATTGCCGGGGCTTCGTGCACTTCTTGGCCATGTGCCCGGGCTCCCCAATTGAAACACACTCCATCAAAGGTCGCCTTCTGTCCGCCATAGGCCGCTCCACCCGCTTTTTTTTGAAGCACACCCCTCCCTTCGATTTCCACGTGCCATTGTCGCCGCCCTATCCCACTTCTTTTCCGAAGGAGTCACCTTCCGCCGGTCTTCTTGTGGTTCAGCTCCGTACGGCCTACCACCCTAGGGACATCCGAGAAACATTCAGCCCTCTCAATTGCCTCGTTCAAAGTCTTAGGTGGCTTCTCCTCCAACTTCCGCCTGGCCCATGGGGCCAGTCCCGCCACAAAGTTGAAGACCATTTCTGGTTCTGCCATGTCCGCGACTTCGAGCAAGCAGCATATTGAAAGCCTGGACATCCCCTACTGCTCTAGCTCCAGGAGCCAGGTGTTGAGTGCCTTCCGATTTCGGACGCCCTCGAAGGTGCCGGGTTCCTTAGGCTTCACCTTAAATTTTGCCTTAGTGGAAGTGGCATTAGCCGCCTTCAACGTCGTCCCGCCAAATGCGCCAACAACCCTTCCCAAAAGGCTGCCGGCATGGGAGGCATCTGTTTGTCGGAGAGCTCTCAGGGATTCCTCGGGCTCCGACTCCTCAGATTCCTCCCGCTCTTGAGCGGCCTCGTTTTCGGAACATGCATCGCTTCCTCAAACGGCCGCCTCGGTGACACGTCGCCCCCATCGGGCTCACCAGGATCATCATCTTTTGGGCCGTTCCGCTTTCGCTTTGGCTTGCCCGACCCCATGATGAGGCCAATCCCAAGGACGATCGCGTACTGAACTCTAAGCTCTGATACCAAGTGTCGCGCACCTCACTTCGGTAAGCTCCCCTTCAAGTCATAGTTACTCGCTTTGATGCGCGCGCCTAACTCCCAACCTGGCCGCCGGGCCAACTTGGAGCTTCGGCTGCTCACCGGGGCATAACGGTCCCCCTTTGCTCCCAAAGAACCCTCCACCTATTTGGAACCAGCGGGAATTCCCTTTGGTAGTTGGCAGTCCGGAACAGCTCCCCACTCTTTGGTCGCTTTCCGGCTCGCTCGCTTACTCACTAGTTTTTGGTCACCAACGGGCTTGCACCGTTCTCGGGGTTACTACTCCCTATATATACTTCTGTAGCTGTCCGCGGGGGTTTCACAACCAGCCATGCCATTTTTATGGCGAACCACCACGAAAACCCTCGACTCCCGGTGATGAGTCGCGGTGAGTCTTGGCCCACTCACCACGGCCCCTATGGACCGTGATGAGTCCCAAGACTCCCCACACGAGGTCTCCGCCCCATGGTGAGTCCTATGCCACCCCCACTAAGTCCCGCTAAGCTACCACCACCCCTTGTGGAGCCACCCCCCCGCAACCCGGTGTGCGGGGCTCCACCTAGTGAGCGCCTCCGCCTCCTTGAGTGCCTTGGGCACTCAAGGGTGCTTCAGCCCCCCATACCTATCGCTGCCGCACCACCACAGGGGCAGCCCCTCATGTGTCCCGACCCCCTGCCCTCAAGGCAAAGGGCCGCGACATACGTACTGCCTCCACCACGTACTCAGGTTCATTTTCATGATCCAACATCACAGTGGCGGACGCAACACTTGATGCCGATTCGGACGCGCTTCATCTTTGAAGTACGGCTTCAAAAGGAGACGTGGAATACTGGATGCACCTTGCTGTTTGCCGGCAGCTCCAATTCATACACATCCTCATTCATACCTTCCGGATGCGAAAGGTCCCGCATACGGAGGTACGAACTTTGGACTCACTTCCGGAGGTAGTCGGAAATTCTTGATGTTCAACCAGACCTCGTGCCTGCCTCAAACTTCACTTCCTTCCCTCCGCTTCCGATTCGCCTGCCTTTTTCATACCCGTTTCCTAGCTTTGGCAATGTTGTACTTTGCGAGCTTCAACAAACGCTCGCGTTCTTCCTGTACCGCCGCCGCTACTGGTTTCCTCAACGTCCTGGGCGGCCCAACTTGTCGGCACCAGAGGTGCTTTTCCATAGACCAATACGAAAGGGGAAACTCCCGTTGCGGAGTGTTCTGTGTTATTATAACAGAACTCTGCCGCGTCTAAGTGTTCACCCAGTCTGTTTGGTCTGCCGACACGTAATTCCGCAAGATCTGCTTCACTACGGAATTCACTCTTTCCGTTTGGCCGTCGGTCGTAGGTCGGAAGGCGGTGCTCATCTTCAGCCTCGTCCCCATCTTCTTCCAAAGTGTCCCAAAAATTTACTCGTAAACTTTGGATCGCGGTCCGAGACAATATCCTTCGGGACTCCATGATGCTTTAAGACGTGGGCGAAGTAAAGTCGCCCTGTTTCCTCCTGCGCCGTTGCCGTCTCCTTGGTGGGGATGAAATGGCCCATTTTACTGAACCTATCCACCACCACCATGATTGCATCGAATCCTTTTGACAGCGGCATAGCAGTCATGAAATCCATCGAGACGCTTTCCCAAGTCCCCTCTGGAATCGGCAAGGGTTGTAACAGCCCCGCTTGCTTTTTGTACTCGCTCCGGTTTTGTTGGCATGTGGTGCATGTCTTGACATACTCCTCTGCCTCCTCCTCAGTTTGGGCCAGAAATACTCTTTCTTCAGAGTCCCGCGTGCCGTTTGGCTCCGCCGTGGCCCGCAAGCGGGCTATCATGGCCAGTCTCTCAAGAGCTATCTCTGATCCCCCCTCCTTTCGCACGTAAAGACGCTTTTCTTATACCCGTAGTCAATCCTTTTGCAAGTGGAATTGCGATTGAACCCCCCCTCCTCAAGTCCTGCATCACGGACTTCGCCAGCTCATCCTTCCGACAAGCCTTCCGGATCTTCCTTGTACGCCGTTCTCAACCCCTGTACACCAACATAAGCTGCTGCTTTTCTAACTTAAAGCATCGGCCACCCACGTTGTTCCGTCCCGTTTTGTATGGATATCCACGTCGAACACCGCCAAAGTATCTTGTCACCTAAGTTGTTTTGGGGACAACTTGGGCTGCGTGGCAAAATACTTCACCGTGACATTGTCCGTGAACACCTCACTGGGTTTGAACCAACATAGGACGCCAAAGCTCAAGACAGTGCACCACCCCGCCTTCATCTCTTTCTCGTTGCGTCGGCCACCATCTCTCCACTTCAATTCAGTTGTCTTTACTTTCGTAAGCCACTGGACGTCCCATCTTGCATCGTACAAAAAAAAAAACAAAAAAACAACCCCCAATCGTCGAATTCCGACGCATCTGTATGAATCTCGAACGTACGATCGCCTCCGGGAGTCTTCAAGACTGGAGCTTCCGCCATCTGCTGCTTCATTCAGCAAAAGCTTGGCCACAAAGGTGTTTCATCATGTCCCATACTTTGGACTTACACAGAAGGGTCTGACAGCGGCCCCTCGATCTTTGGCGAAATTCCTCACATACTTCCTGTAATATGAGGCTAGTCCTAGGAATGATCGCATTCCGGGACCGAATCGGAGGCTCCCAGTCCAGATTGCCCCTCACCTTCCTGTCATACATATCTGATCCCATCCTGTGCTCACATGCCCCCAGGAACTACTCCAACTTTTGTTACCCCGATTCTTCGCTACTTTGAAGCTTTGGATACAAGCTTCCCTTCCCCGCAATTTCTGGCACAACCCTTTTGAGGTGCTCCAGGTGCTCCCCTTTGTTTTTTCCGAATACACAAGATGTCGTCGCTGTACACGATCACAAAGTCATCCAAACCACTCCTGGAAAAGTCTGTTCATTCAGAGGCTAAAGGCGCGGAAGCGTTTGGTAATCCAAAGGCAATCACAAGAACTCATTGAACGCATACCTTGTCCTGCACGCGGTCGTCTCCTCATCTCATTCCGCCATCTTACTCATTCCGCCACTGTCCCATTCCGCCATCTAATTGATGATAAGCCCGGAGCGCAGATCGATCCGGCTGAAATAAACGCACCTCATAGATGCCCCCCCACGTCGCTTTTCGGGAGTCCTAGCTTTTGTGCCGTTGCCCGGTGTCATGAAGGAGTGCGACGCGCCCTATGTCCACACAACAACGACACGTTAGTTCCGGATATATCCCATCCACGAACAATAACTGACTTCCCTTTCGTAAGGCGCCTAGTTTTCCTGATACAACTCACACAGAAAATTTGCCTCACCTTTCCAAGTCCTTGGCGACCACCGCTTCCACCAAGCGACTGATGGTATCCTTCCGACAGCTCTGTGGTCGCCCGAGTCATGTTCATTGCCGGGGCTTCTGCACTTCTTGGCCCTGTCCGGGGCTCCCCACAATTGAAACACCTCCACTCCATCAAAGGTCGTCTCTGTCGCCATAGACCGCTCCACCCGCTTTCCTTTCGAAGCACCGAGTTGCCGCCTTGACTTGTGAAGGCCCTCCTTCGATTTCCACGTGCCTTGTCGTCGCGTGGCCTACCCACTTCTTTTTTCCGATCGGAAGGAGTTACCTTCCCTTCCCGCCGGTCTTCTTGTGGTTCAGCTCCGTACAGCCGTTGTCTTCACCCTTAGGGACATCCAGAAACATTCAGCCCTCTCAATTGCCCCGTTCAAAGTCTTAGGGTGGCCTTCTCCTCCAACTTCCGCCGGCCCATAAGGCCAGTCCCGCCAAACAAAGTTGAAGACATTTCTGGTTTCTACCATGTCCGCGACTTCCGAGCAACGCACATTGAAAGCCTGGACATATCCCCGAATGTCATCTTTTTGCTTTCAAATTCCTCCAACTTGTCCGGGCGAGCCAAGACGCGTTGAGGGGCACAAACTGGCCTTCTTCATCAATTCCTTTAACCCACTTCCAGGTCCAGGTTTCCGCGGCTTGGACCTCGGTCGTTAAGGCTTTTTCTGTCTTCTGCCACTATTGTTGAGCATAAGCCCCTCAAGGGTGGGAGCCACTCCCCCCGATCCTCGTCACTCACTTGGCCGCACCGAAGTACTGCTCTAGCTCAAAAGCCAGTGTTGATTGCTTCGATTCGACGCCCCGCAGGTGCCGGTTCCTTAGGCCTTCACCTTAACCTTTTCCTTGGTGGAAGTGGGCTTAATCCGCCTTCAACACGTCTTTCATTCAACGTCCCGCCAAATGCGCCAACAACCCTCCCACAAGGCCGCCGCATGGGAGGCATCTGTTGCTTGGTCGGAGCTCTCAGGGATTCCTCAGGCTCCGACTCTCAGATTCCTCCCTCTCTTTAGTGGCTTCGTCGTTTTCGGAAACATGCATCGCTTCCTCAAACAGGCCGCCTCGGTGACACGTCGCCCCCATCAGGCTCACCACGATCATTATCTTTGGTCGTTCCGCTTTCCCTCTTTGGCTTGCCTGCCCGACCCCATGATGATTCAATCCCAAGGACGATCGCGTACTGAACTCTAACTCTCTCTGATTACCAAGTGTTTGCGCACCTCACCTTCGGTAAGCTCTCCCGCCCCTCAAGTCATAGTTACTCGCTTGATGCCGCGCCTAACTCCCCCAACCTGGCCGTCGACCAACTTGGAGCTCCGTCTGCTCACCTGTGGCATACCGGTCCCCCCTTTGATCTCCCAAAGAACCCTCCAACCGATTTAGAACCCAGCGGAATTCCCTTTGTAGTTGGCAGTCCGGAACAGCTCCCCATTCTTTGGTCGCTTTCCGGCTCGCTCGCTTACCCTCACTAGATTTTGGTCACCACCGGGCTTGGCGCCGTTCTCGGGGTACTACTCCCTATATATACTTCTGTAGCTGTCCGCGGGGGTTTCACACACAACCATGTCATTTTATGGCGAACCACCCAACGAAAACCCTCGACTCCCCTGGAGAGTCGCGGTGAGTCTTGGCCCACCCACCACGCCCCTATGGGACCGTGAATGAGTCCCAAGACTTCCCAAGACTTCCCACCACGAGGGTCGAGGTCCTCCGCCCCATGGTTAGTCCTATGCCCACCCCACTAATTCCCGCTACGCTACCACCACCCCTTGTGGAACCATCCCTACCGCAACCGGTGGTGGGCTTCCACTTAGTGAGCGCCTCCGCCTCCTTGAGTGCCTTGGGCACTCAATGGTGGCTTCAGCCCCCCATACCTATCGCTTGCCACTGCCCACCACCACAGGGGCAACCCCTCTGTGTCCCGACCCCCCCTCTGCCCCTCAAGGCAAAAAGGCCGCGACACTGCTACGGAACCATTCCAGAAATGGGGATTGGATTTTGTTGGGCCAATCAATCCACCAGCCAGGAATACTCAGAATAAGTATATAATCACAGCCACTGATTATACTACAAAATGGGTGGAAGCTAAGGCTCTGAGAGACAACACCGCTAAGTCCATAGCAAGGTTCCTATATGAGAACATTATCACAAGATTTGGCTGTCCCCTGGAATTTATTATTGACCAGGGAAGTCATTTCATTAAGGAGACCTTTCCCTGTTGACTAAGAGTTCATGATTGTTGCACAGGAAGAGTACAACCTATTACCCCACAGGCCCATAGGCAGGCAGAGGCCACCAACAAAATACTATGTATTATTTTGGCTAAGATAGTCAATGCTAATAGGAATGATTGGGATACCAAGCTGTTGACAGCTTTGTGGTCATACACGACTTCATACAAGGTCACCACCAAGTATACACCATTCCAATTAGTTTATGGCATAGAAGCTTTATTTCCAGTTGAATCTTATTATCTACCATGAGAACTGAATAGAGGAGGAGAATGAAATTGGAGGACTCCATTAAAGTAAAGAAACATGAACTATATCATGTGGAAGAAGTACGTGCTGATGCAACAGATAACATGGCCAGAATTCAGATGAAGAGGAACGATCAATTTGATGAAGATAAATTTAAGACTTTTAAGACAAGTGATTTGGTACTGTGGTTACAGAAGAAGGGAAAGATTAAAGCTTCTAAGCTTAAATCACCATGGAAAGGACCTTATGTCATACAGAAAATGTATGATAACAACACAGCTATGTTACAAACCATTAACAAAGAGATGCTTGGTAAAGTCAATGCCAATAAGATGAAGGGATACAGTGGTGTCCATTATAGACCATGGCAGCATTATTTGCATCTTGAAACATAGATCTGCAGTCACAGACTACACCAGTAGCACTAGCGGAGCATGAAACACTTATCATAATGCCGAATGTGTATGGCCATAGCAGATAACACAGGTGTTCACACAGCCATCATACCCCACCACAGTCTGTCACAAAACACACAGCATATCACACAGCACAGCCTGTCACAGCCCATCACAGGCAACACAACCCACACAGGTTGCACAGTCCATTAGAACAGTGACAGGTGGACATTTGTTAACGTCAATAAAATGGCCGGAAAGTATTAAGCCAGTTTGAGAGTCAAACTCGAAGAATGTGCCAAGGGGAGACGGGAGTGTTTGAATTCAAACACGTGGCCTAAGGGGTGAAGTACTCCGCATTGCAATAACAAGCGCCATCACACAAGAAGACAAATAGGGCCGTCAAAGTACCTACCTGGTGCATCAGCCGGAATTAATCACGAGCCCATTAATGTATTGTTGATCTCACCCCCGTTTATTTGTATGTGGAGGTTCAAGACAAATGACAAAAGATACTGAAAACCCTAGCTCTCTCTCGTAAATGAAGATGGACTAAACGGTGCTTGGCCTGAAATTCACTGCAAATAGCTGGTTTATGATTTGCCTGCATGACCAAGCAGGACAAGTGGTGCCTCTGCTGGATATTGTCACTAATTTGACAGTTACTACTGTGATCAAAATTTCCAGGGGACGACAACACATGTGGAGCTACATAGTAGAAGCTGCAATGGTAACAATGCCTGGGACGGAGAAGTGGTGTGTGTACTGGACTATCCAGCTCTCAGGTCAGATGAAATGGCTGCTTAGTTGAAGGGATATTACTGGAAGCATATGGCTGAAGTGACATCAGCCCAGAAGCTTGGAGACCACCCCAACACCCACTGTTCAAACCTCCCTCCCTGAGTGTCAAATCGTTGCCTGTATAGAAACATATATACACAAATGAAACCTGATATGGAAAAGCAATCGAAGTAACATGAAAATGGACAGTTGTTGCTTTTAGTACCACACTCAAACCTCAAGCAAAAAGAAAAGCTGACTCCTGCCAAAGCAGGCATAGAGTATGATGCCACTTCACCCACCCATCAACAGAGTAAGTGGCTGACTACAGGATCACACAAGACGAGACTGTTGAAACAAGGGTGCCATATAATCAAGTGAGTGAATAAACACACAAATGCATGATTTCATTTAATACAAAAATGACGTCTTGCTAGATGTCTGCCTTCTTGGAAAAGCCCTCTGGCACCCTCTGTACAAGGAAATATTTCCATCATGTTAGGGGTCTGTGGCACCAGTAGCTTATTGAATGCTTGCATCTCCAGGGATACCCATAGAAATTGGACATAAATATTATCGTCTGCACAGACTGTGGCACCTACAGATCAAACATCAGACGCAGATTCATCAGGCTCTTGTCAAATTGAGGCTGATTCAGCCTTTTAACTCCCAAGACCTGTGTGAGAACAGCAGTTGTAAGTATCCATAGCTGCAAACAACGTGAAAAGCACATACCTGACCCTGATATAGTTGCTTCTTGAACATCTCCACTCCAGTGACCGTTGTTTTCAAATTGGGTCCCTGTGATCAAAGCACTGAAGAAGTTAATCACATTAGCAGATAATGGAAGATTAGTTGAATCTAAAATATTTTACAAGGAAGTTTTCAGAATTAGAGTTGGCAAACAGATTACCATGCGAAGACCCACCACTTCAACCTCATCACCATCCATTCCCTAACCCCCACACAGATCACCCCAATGAATGGAAGCCTATGTAGAAAACAAGCGAGATGAAGATACGGAAATGCAGCACATATGAACACACACAAAAACAGCGCGCATTAGCATCTGTGACGGCAGACAGTAAAGCAGAAACGCCTCCAAATTGAACCCTAACAGCATCGTCAATGCACAAAAAGCAGGAAGATCAAGTTCCAAGGCCATATTTCGCAAAATGGAACAGCTCCCGCCGGTTTCCTGCATGGAAAATGTGTGGCTGTGCAGCTCGAGCTGCGCTCATAATGAGCACACATAGAAGCCCCCCCTGCGAATCACTTGCATGCAACAAATAGCAAAAACAAGCGCAGCAAAAACACAAAGCAGCGACAATCGAGAGAAATGCCCGTAAGCAAGGTGCAAGGAAGGCTGGAGACTGTGCGCGGGAAGATACCCCGCCGCTCCCGCCACCCGCCGGACCCGTCATCATTATTATTTCGGGTGCCTGGGTGTGTCTGCACGGGCGGACATGCAGCCCCATGCGTACACCTATCGCCGGCTTTTGATCGCCCCCTCACCCTTTAGCCTGCCACGTCACCAGGTCAAAGGTACTGGAGGGCCCTGAACCACCCAATTTTGGGTACCCCTGCACACTAAGAAAATCACTGACGGCAGGGAATTCAATATTTTAGAGTGCCATAAAGACAGGCAGGTGCATGACATCCAAGGCGCACAACTTTCGTTCGGAATTTTTTTTCATCCAAGGTCATCCGACGAAGTTACATCCTGGGTGAATTCTGTAGCCCCTGACGGGTCGCCTCGTCCATTAGGGTTAAGGTCAATGCGTGCCCCTTTTAGATACAAAAATAGGTATCCATTGAAGGAGGTCATCCATTTTAGGTTCATCTACCTTACTATGCTGCACAAATATATTTGGCTTAATTTTCCCTGCATTGTTGGCAATGGTTACCTCAATTTTTCCAATATGTTGAAAACCTTTGACACTCGTAGTCTGGTTTCCCTGCATTGTGAGGTTGCTCGTGCAACAAGGACTACTTGCACCATATTTGCAATCTGATCAAGTCCCGATGCAATTGTACAACCAGCTCATGCACTTGTTACAAGGACAAGTGGTCCCAAAAAGAGAGTTAGGGTTTTTTCCAATGTGTTGAAAACCTTTGACACTCGTAGTCTGGTTTCCCTGCATTGTGAGGTTGCTCGTGCAACAAGGACTACTTGCACCATATTTGCAATCTGACCAAGTCACAATGCAATTGTACAACCAGCCCATGCACTTGTTACAAGGACAAGTGGTCCCAAAAAGAGGGTTTTTTCCAATGTGTTGAAAACCTTTGACACTCGTAGTCTGGTTTCCCTGCATTGTGAGGTTGCTCCTGCAACAAGGACTACTTGCACCATATTTGCAATCTGATCAAGTCACAATGCAATTGTACAACCAGCTCATGCACTTGTTACAAGGACAAGTGGTCCCAAAAAGAGAGTTAGGCATTGCTGTGATCATCAGTTGCTTCAAACTCCTGACAAAGGAGTGTCCCCTCCTCACAGTTTGTGACAGAAGTTGTTGAGTGACTGTGTTTCTGGTATATCTAGTAACTGTGTGGGTCTGGGCACCTGGTCAACATATATCCACTGAGTTTGGGGATGGGACTCCCATCCCCCATTCGCTCAAAAAAAGGCGAATTAGGGGTTTTCACTACCTGTGGTTTACTTTTGACAGCTATGCAATCCTGCAACAGCATAGCGGGTCTTGTCGGTCTTCATTCCAGAATCACTTGGTGAAAGGTACAACAGTATCTCCTTCCCTTGGACCCATTATAACAGTACTTGTCAAATATGTTGGTATGCAGATCATGAACCGTCAGTGTTGTGCTCCCTAAGGACACTTCACCTGTCATGGCCCAGATGCCAGAAACCACGTTAACATGAGAAGAAGTACTTTCACCAGGAAAAAATTTAAATCACCCCGACACCCAAAGGTCAATGCATTACCTATTTGGGAGATGAATTTCGAAGTAGTGCGCATCATGCTCCCATTGGGCACCGATCAGGCATCATTCCTCTGTGTCCTTCCCATTTGTCCCTTTACAAAACAAACACCTGCTTACATAAAATCTTGCATTCGATGTATACCAGCAAGGGAGACCTCCAAGTATATGGACACCTAAGCGAACCTCTGAACTGAGAATAATATCAAAAGATCAAATAGTGACATACATACAATTTCCAATATGATCAGAGGACCACACACACCTAGAAACCCCTGTGGAAAGAAAGGTGGACAAAACCTCTCACCAACCTCCGACTGGCCCTTGCCTGGCCACCAGGACTAAATCAAAAAACCAGGTTCATCTTGCGACCCCTTATAGAAGCGTCTAAAGTTTCCCAAAAGGAGAGGACCGCTGTCCTGTCCTGGTGTCGCTTGTGCTTGCTTAGCTGCAACGAAAGAGAACAAGGTTCAGTAACCCAGTCAGCTACTTTCCGTTGGACCTTGACACCAACTTGCAGGCCTCTGTTGCCAACAGCCTACCTCAGCTGCCCATATGTTCCCTGGGACATTTTGAGTGGTTATCCTAGTGCACGCCAGACTGAGGCACCTGAGACACCCGTTCAGTCCCCCTCCACCATCCTACTCTGATTTCTATGCGCTCTACGACAGAAGCACCCATCTGGAACATCCCTCTGCCTCTTCCCAACCAGAAAGCTCCAATGTCAAGCTCAGAAAGCTAAGAGCAACCATACTCTACATTTTCTTCAAGAACGTTTGGGAGACATGACTGGGTACGTACTGTTGCATCCCCTCAGAAACTCGCCAAAACATAAGGCAGTGACAGTGTGCCTAACTCGTCACACTTTCTTCCCTCCAGCCATAATAGGTCTACATATCCTTTGCTTGGTAAAGTTAAAACGTTCTTCATGCACATTTCAAGCACTTGAACTGCGGACTTCGCACCAAAGCCAATCATGGATGGGACAGTAACAATATCATATAGCAGCTTGCATCCATGTAACACACAAGCTTGACAAGCTCTATATATTTAAAAGTACCCACCGAGATTATCTTCACATTCCATTGCTTCACTCTCTTGGCAGACTCCACACTGTCATCCTCAAATCGCAAATACACCCCCATTACTGCGACAATCCCACATCAAAAGTTGGACTTTCAATTGCAACATTTGTCAATTAAATATTTCAATAAAGCTAAAACTTTTGTCAAGCTCATCTACCGAAGCCCGTAATGTGAAAGACTTTGAGGGAAGGGCTGAAGATGGTAATGCGCTACCCCAGAAGGTGGAGTGGCCACGGCTGGAAAGGGTAGCAGAATCAGCGAAAGCAACTACTGAAACTAACTCCAAGATGTTCTGAGAAACGATTGACAGAGGTGAAACTCACATTTGTTGAAGATTTCGACATGGTCTTTAAATGGCCAATCTTTGAATTGCCACTCTTTACCAAGCACAAATACGGCAACAACACGCTCCCAGTCCTTCGCAGAAAGGGCTGACGGCTTGTCCCTCACTTCGTACATGATAGGACGGTCCCTTCCCATCTTTCTTTGAATGGAAACGAACTCAGGCTTCTTTGCAACCTTTTTCACCTTCGTCTCAGGGGTTACATAAATTCCATCTTCTAGAAACTCCTTTGCATTGTACGTGTTAAGCAGTGTCTGTGAAGCACTGGGAACAAGGATGATAGGAGGGCCAGCCTCCACTTTTGCTTTCTGGTTCGGTATAGTCGCCGAGGGCCGGTGATGGGCATGCTGATTGGGACGATGCGTTTTCATGTCGGGTTTGGGTTTTGATGCATCTTTCTTCTTGGGGTCTGCAATGTATGACTGTGAGGGATCAATTCCAAGCTCTTCGGCTGCATCTGTCCCAAGGTGCTCCTTCCAGAACCGCTTCTCTTCAACGTTAACATAACGATTAGCAGGGTTTGGAGCCGGCATGGGCAGCTCCATGGGCTTCTCTGGCTCTTTCCTCAGCTGCTCTTCAGCCTTCTTCTTCTCCTCCTCCCTCCTATTCAGCATAGCTAAAATCCCTTCGAAGTTCTTGTTATGGCAGAGAAGAATCGTTTCCCTGTCTCGTAGAGGACGCTCACGCTCCCGTATAACCTCAATCATGTTCCTGCGTGCTGGTTCTCCACTGAAATCCGTGCTCTCACTCTCTTCACCATCAACCTCATTGCTTCGGAATTTCTTCAAAACGTGTTGGTTTATCTCATCAAGCCGGTGTGCCTCTCCCTCTTCATCACCGCGGGAATGCTTTCCAGTCCACTCCTCCCTAGCGGGCACGACTGGCGCGGCAGGGGCTAGTAGCTCAATGGCATCATTGGTGGCAACCTTGCCCTCAAGATAGTCTTGCAGCGGCTTTCGGTCAGTGAAGGTCACAATCTGTAGCTTAGATGTCCGGGCCTGCTGCATGTAATCAGTATGCCGCACATGAGTATTCTTCACAAAGAAGACCAACGATTCCAAAGTGTAGAGACTTCCCTGCTTGGACCTGTATGCGGTCTCGATGTTACGCGGGAATCGGTAGTCATCACCGAAGTGGTACTCATCCCCCAACAGTCTCACGCTCTCCAAGTCATTGCGCACAGTGTAATCCCGCAGCAGACTCAATGGATCCATCTTGCACCCACTTCTTCCAGCTTCAAGACCCCAGATTTTCACCAACCACCACCACGTAAACTAACAACTTCTGTTCCAGTAATAACCCCACTTCTCTCAGCACATCCAGATCCAGCACCAAGCTCTCATCTGTGCAAGCTTGCAGCTATTCCTCGTTCCCCTCCAAACCCTAATCTCCTACGTTGTACTAACACTAATAAGTACTGAGATCAATCTGATTAGTGTCAAACAAAACTCAATTAGTGAGATCATTAGTATAATTTCATCAGTACTGGACTAATTAGACCTAAATTGTTTTCCTCTTATATTTGGTCAAATAGCCATTAGTAGCCATACTTGGGCTTTCGTAGCCTTGTTGATCACCCCCCATGATTCTCCTTTGATGAGAAATTAGAACATTGTTGCTCTGCATCATGGCTCCACAGATCAGTCTTTCTTGTGGCAAACTGCCAGTGAATAATATGAATAAATTTGTTTCCTCTAAGCTCCTCAAAAGATCCTTTGGGTTGAGGCAAAGAGGATGTGCTTCGAAGCACACCATTTTATGCTTCACATCAATCACTTTGAAGTACCGTCCATCTTTTCTGTTGGTGTCAGAAAACACCTCAAAAGAGCCTTTTGGGTGGGGCAAAAACGGTGTGCTTCGAAGCACACCATTTTTGCAATGTCTTCAATGCCTTTGAAGATGGTGGGTTCTTTGTCGTCTTGTATGCAATATGCAGCATAGGTCGGTACTTTACAGTCCTACCTATTTATTGAAGCCATGGGCTCTTCTTTCATGATGGGGTCTAATTTCATCATACTGTACATGCCTTTATACCCACGGATATATAGGTCCAATGGGAATAGGTACCCTTTCTTCAACCGCCCGTCCTTTGGCATTTGTTGACGTGGCATCCGCTCACGCTGATGTGGCGTGAGCGTGGGCTCACGCCACGTCACAGTGGGGCAGCCTGCGCTCACGACACATCGCTCATCCCTCCTCAGGCGTTGGGACTTCCCTCCGGCGAGATCCCTTGCTCTGGCTCCGCCGAGCTCCTCAATGTGTCCCTCCCTCCCTCCTGCACAAGTGCAGAGGGTCAGTTTTTTGGTCTAACATACCTTCTTGGGGAAGGACTTCACGCTCCAATCATCACACAATGAGCTCGCAAGGTAGAATCTCCGGACAATCATGAGGGAATGAGACAGAGGACGCGATGCTGGGAGGGGGATAGGCAACAACAGCAGGAGGAGGCGGGGATCATTATCGAAGAAATGTTGTCTTGTAGTGGAGATCATACGAACAAAAAGAGGCGGGCAAGAAAAACCAGTCGTATTGCGTGCCTTCAGAGCGGAAATCAAGGGTCACGAATTTACGCTACTGCGTAGGGAGGAAACCCGTGTTAATTCAAGATCGATAGCGTGCTAGAAGAAGTACCTGATAAAACCAGCAAGGATCGAAACTAGCCACGGGTGGACATTGGCTAAGTACGAGCGGACACCACCAGCGAGTGGGAGGAATCACTCCACTCATAAATCCACTCAATCACATAAATTAAGTCAAGCCAATGGCACCTTTGCTAAAGGAATCCACCCTACAAAACCCTCACCACACTCCCTCTCAATACCTAGAGCTATGGAGGTGGGAGAGGCTCATGGAGGCTCAACTACAAGAAGATGAGCCCTCCTCAACCCTCACAAGGGGAAAACCCATCCCCATGTCCCAAGTGAGGCTTGACACCTCATTTGGCATATGAGACCAAATGAAGTCCCAACACACAAAATGCACATATAAATATCCAAAATGTCCTAGTTAACTAGAAGTATGTAAGCATCGTGCAACAACATACATCGTTGTCCATCATACATCCTAAGCATACAATCCTAGAGAGCTATGCCACAATCGCCCCCCTAGCTGGTGATTAGGTCCCTCTAACACCAGATAGCTGACAAGTATCCATCCCAATAAGATCATCGCTTGGTCATCAATCGTCCAAGTCCCAGTATCTGAAGTCAATAAATCAAGAGGCCGGGTGCAATAGTAGCCCCATCGTTACTCGCCTTCCTGCAATCCATGGCTTCAATTGGGTGTCCATGGCATTGACCTCCCGTTAGCTAGATCTTGGATCACTAGTCAACCTCGCCACTGTCATGCCCCACTACCTCTATCCAAGGCATCGTGGACACAACCATTCTCCACTAGGAACCTCCTCAAGTGGCGGTATCAAGCATCCCATGTGTCACCCCCTTGAGCATTTGTCAGACACCAACATGGTCGCGGTACCACCAGCATGCCCACATAGCATGCAACGCAACCCTACAGGTAAGGTGGCTTATCTTTGACTGGCGGACAGATCTGGAGCAATACTGGAATTCATGACCTGAAGGCAACACAGCTGAATGAGGAAAAGAAAGTTGATAAAGTGAAGGCAAAGAAAGTTCACACATTCCAAAACAAACCATATTTTCAGAAATGGGCAATCAGATGTGAAACGAGCAGCGGCAGGTGCAAGGGAGTAAGCGAGGCAAAGCATGATCAAGAGGAAGGGCAAACAGGGAGAAGATGGAATGGCATGATGAGTGAATACTCAGCTGGAGCAAATCTGGTCAGTTTTAGAGGAGTGGAGATTGAACAGCAGGCCAGCCCTGTTTTGTCTTTAAAGGAAGGTCAACGTCAACGGAAGCCGACTGATGAAAAAGGAGGACAGGTCATAAGGGAGTTTCCTTTTTTGGACTGATCATACCAGCAGCCGGGAGCTCACTTGACCTCATTCCAACCATAAACATGGACTTTACCAGGAGCCAAGGGGCTGGAACCCAGGAAGGGAAGGAAGCAGAAGTCGATGAAACCTCTGAAACTGAGTCAAATGAACTGAACTCGAAGGAGACATCATCAGCAGACATAAACCTATCACCTGCCTCTTATGATGAAGAAACTACAAATGCCTTGAGTCAAGAAGGGACCAGCAGTGAAGAAAAGCATGAACACACTACAGGAAAAGGGGGCCTCTGCGACGCCCGAGCCATGCCGCAGCCACGCAGCGGCGTCAGGAAAACGCCGATTTCGGGCAGGGGCAGGCGCAAAAATTTGCGACGCCTGGCCGTCGCCCGCATTAGCATGGGCGTCGCCAAAATAACGTCGCAAAAATGCAACGTATGGGGGTCGCGAGCCCCCGCCCCAACTCCCGCGACTGCCGGACGTCGCTTTTCAGGCCGTCCACGTCGATGGCAGGGGCCTCATTCGAGCGACGTCTCACCGTCGCGGCCCTCCAGTCGACGGCGTTGGTGGGGCGCCGGCGCGGCGTCGCATCCCTTTTTTTTTTCTAACCTGCCCGGAAGTCCCATCCTAAAACCCAAAAACACGTGGCGTAAGCCGGGTGGTACGCCAAGCGACAATTGGGCGTGGCAAAAAAAAACAGCAGGATCAGGAATCGGGCTCCGCCACGCCCGGGCGTGGGTTTTCGCGACGCTCTGGCGTCATTTTTTTATATATTTAATCCAACAAAAAAAAACGTGGCGCAGGCAGGGTGGCGGGCTTTGCGACGCCAGGGCGTCACGGCTTGCGACCCCCGGACCAAAAAAACACGTCGCAGGGGGGTGTTGGGTGTTGCCGCCCACAAATGGGTTTTGCGACGCCCGACCGTCGCGGGTTGCGACCCCCGCCCAAAAAGCACGTCGCCATTGGCGACATCCTACAGTCGCGAGGGCAGCCTGGTGGGGGGGGGGGGGTTTGGGGGTTGATTTTGGGGGTGAATTGGAGGTGGTTTTTTGTTTTTTGCCTGGTTTTGTTTTTGGGGATGGGAGACCTTACAGTTCCATTTCTCTGATTTAGCAGGTACACAATTGAGCAAGCATGAATCGAGGGTGAGGACGGTGTGACACATGAATAAGATGGAAGATGGAAAGATGGAAATATATTTACAGGAAATGAGCTGAAAAGCTCACAAGGGTTCAGTAAGCTAACCCTGGGACCTACATGGACTAGGACTAGTCATCCTCATCCTCATCCTCAGTGGAGGACTCAGAGCTATCCGATGAGCCTGATGACTCCGCGCCCTTTGCCAGAGCACCTAAATGAGGCGGCGTTCCCCTAAGTCCCACAGAGCTCTCATCCAATCCCTGGCCATGACCCCCAACCTCATCCATACTAGTGCCCTGTAGTGCACTCATCTCCTCCGTGTTGGTCATGTTCTTCATGAGGGATTGTCAACCATGCTCCTTGGCGTAGTTGTAGTCTACCGGAGATGGCTTCCTCTCAAATGCGCGTTGCTACACATACCACAAATTAAAGTCAGTTCTTCGCGATGATGGAGACAGAAAGAAGACATAACAAAATCCATAGGGAAGCACGACTTACAAATCGCAAGATAAAACCCTTGGATCCGCCGGCGCCCCACTTGTGTGTGGATTCGTGCTTGTCAAGGCGGACTGTTGTTGCTTCGCGTGCCGGTCAAATTTGGCCTTGTTTGCTCTCTCGCAATGAGTGCATCCCACGATACCTATGCACCCCCCCAAAAAAAATTAGTGAATTACACACATATGTTGCATCGAATCTACCTCATTAATGCATATGCGACAAATAGAAGGTGACATGATTCAGGATTTGCCAACCTGTGTAATTCCATAAGGTGGTTTGGGTATGGCCCCCTTTTCCATTGCCCTCCAAATGATCTGTCTGGCACGGTACCTCCTGTCCTTCAAGTTTCGCCCCACCATCTCCATCACCCTTGTGTCACTCCAATTGCCCGGAAACCGGTGGTCTAACTCACGGGCATACGCCCGCTTCGCGCCAAAGTGTTGATCAGCCCACTCAATGTGCAAAGGGAACCACCTCAATGCGAGTTCGAAGGCTGGCTTCTTCACAGCCTCCCAGAACGCACCGCATGAGTCACCATGACGATTCACCTCCACCGGTGGCACCACGATCTTTGCCAACTCCACGTCCTGTATCGCCAAGGGCATGTTCTTCTTCCCACCCTCTCCCTTCTTTGTAGCCTCCTTCCCCTGCTCCTTTGTTACCCCACTGCCCTCCCCCGCATGCACACTCACCCCTTCCTCTCCATGGGACTTCTTCTTCTTCTTCTTCTTTTCCTTCCCCTTCTCTACGACCATCTCCTTCCCCTTCCCCGCTACTTCCTCTCTCTCCTTCTCCATCTCCCTTCTCTCTCTCTCTCCTCGGCAGCCCCTTCATTGATGGTAAAAGGGATTTCGGGAGGTCGAGGCCTCTTCTTCTTACCTTTGGTGTTCGGGTCCTTCATGAACACCACGTGCTCTCCCTCATTGGCAACCCCACTGGACTGCACCAATGAGGCCAGCCATGTTGCTGCCTCCTGAAGACAAATAACCCCTCCAAATTCAAAAAAAGAACAACAACAAAGAAAATCATGCATGCAAAGGAAAGGATAAAACATGGAACAAGGTGCAACAGTTGTACCTTTGCAAGCTTGTCCGACTCGCCCCTGGTGTCACCCGATGTGGCAAGAGTCCCCGTTGCCGGATGTGCCCGCTCTATCCCCTCCCGGAGCGCCACTGGAAGTAGATTCCAGATGTGGAGCATAGCCGGCGGCGGCGCCCCGTAGTCCAGGCCCTTCTTTGCTGACCGCTTAGGCTCAGGGGGCGGCGTCGCTGATCGGCTAGGCCGCTCCGAACCGGCCCATACCTCCTCCTCCTCCCCCCCCCCCCCAAAAAATGCGTATCAGGGTAGAAGCTCTCACCCGGCTTGACTTCTTCGAGGCGCTTCGCTATCTTGGCCACTTCATTGGCCCTCCTCGTCTCCTCCTCCCTCATCGACAACAATGGGCTAGCAATGGAGGCTTTCAAAGGCCCTTGAACCTGACGTTGGGCCTTGGCAAGTGCAGCCTTTGTTGCGGAGGAAGGGGTCGCTATGGGGGTGACATCCAAAAGTTGCCCATACCGGGCCCCCGAATGGGTGATGTGCTTGCCAAGGTACATTTCACCCGTCTTGGTGGCCGGGGGTGTGCTCAACTGAGCATCCAGCTCAGCAACAACCTCCCGAATAGGAGAGCTGGCTGAGCCGGCCCCTGGCGCATCCAAGATGTGGACAAGAGGGGGGGTACTGGCCTCGGGGGGCAGACGAGCCCTCCGGCTGCGGCTATCGACAGGGCTGGTTAACCGTGAGACGCCCTGGCGCGTCACACGTGCCGGCAGAGCAAACGGATTGTCCGCCCCTTTCTTTGGGGCAGGGGACTCCTTCTCTTTCCCCATAAGCTGGCACCTATCATGCAAACCCACAAGTTGGCCTCATGAGGAAACAATCTCTACATCCCAGATCAAAAACAAAAAAAACCAAGCATGTCGGGGGCTGAGAGCAGCAAGTGCTCGGGGTCTCGAGAGGGGGCAACAAAGAGAAAAGAAAGAGGTGGGGGGGGGGGGGGGGGGGGAGTGACTGAGCACCACCAGCAGCTGCTGAGCACCACGGGCTCAGTCACTCCCCCCCTCCCTTTTTTTTTTTTTTTTGGTTTCCCTCTCTCTTCCTCTCTCTCCCTCTGGAAACTGGGTTTATGGGATTGTTGTCCCGACTTCCATCTTTGAGGAAATTGAAAAAATTGAAAAACTGGGTTGCAGGGAATTTTGGATGTTTTTCATCCAAAATAGAAATTTTTCCCTAGTGAAATATTTCTTCACTAAATACCTGTGAGATGCAAAACTCCCGTCAGTTTCTACTTTTTCAATCCAACCTAGATGAAAAAAAAACTTCGGGGCAAGACAGGTATAAACCCCCGATGTTTTTCATCTAATCTAGATGAAATACGGACTGCATCCGTTGAGTGCAAGACAGGATGAACGCACGATGTCTTTCATCTTCCGCGAATAAGAAACGGACAACGTCTGTCGGGCGTACAGGCTGGCGGATGTTTTTCATCCTGAGAAGGATGAATGACGGGCCAGACAGGGGAAAACCCTGCGCAACCCTAATGTCTTTCTTTTGGCGCTGCGAGAGCGCGCGCGATGGCTTGGGAGGAGCGATGGTGCTCGTGCTGCAGATACCTTGAGCTGCCAATCCTTGAGTGTTTATGGCTCCGGTGAGCGCCGCCTAGGCGGGCTCTTTAAGGCGATGGTGGTGGCTTAGAGATGAGGGAAGATTCACTATCTCCGTTGTCTGTTTTTTTGCTGCACAAGGGAACCACGGCAGTGATGGCGGAGGTACCACCTACATGCTTATGACGTTTCCTTAGGAGCCCTCCTCTAGATCTTTGATGAATGGCGGCGTCTTGGTAGAACACGGAAGTCTCTCTCCCTCCCTTTATAAACCCTACCTTTTGCCCGGGGGGTGCACTCTTTATAAACTGTGCGTATCACGTGCGTTCGTCGCCTAATAAAAAAATCCCCTGTATACGGGTCCTTGGATAATTTATACCCCCTCTGTACATACTTTTTGAAGATTATAAAATCCCCTCCTGTAAATATACAAAAATTTACAATTTTCGAAAAGTACCCCCTTCTGTATGTATATTCTCATTTTTCATCATTAAAAATAACCCTCCAATATGTATATGTATGTTTTTATATTATATCGAATTTATTCATTTAAAACATAATAAAATCTAACAAATTAATTAAAAAAATTATTTGCCTTTGATAAAGTTGTCAAAGACTTTTCGGTCATTTGCATCAAGAACATATGTGTTTGACTTGACATTGTACTTTAAACATGCTAACGCGATAATGGAATCCAAATCAACCATCATGTTATCCGTCAAATCGTACGTATAGACCCCTCCTCGAATTTTTTGGTACCATGCTAACCCAATCTCCATATGAGAAGGACGCTCCAATAAATCAACAGAATCCCTACATTCTACAAACCGCTTATTGATTTTCTTCCGCATTCTTTGAACCCTGCCCAAATACCAAGTGCCTTTGGTTGCTCCTCTGCAGGTTTTCCCTGGTCTACCTTTCCTGTTTGTAGTTTGGATCGCAGTCTCCCCATCAACAAAAAATACAGCACAATCCGAACCCAATCCCAAGCTCGTGGCTTTGTTGCTGGTAGTTGGTTTGTTTTCTCGGCAAAACAACATCGATGCACTTCTTACTCGTGTCAATCTATCCTTGGATAGAGTAGGGTTGCCATTGAGTTGGCTAACCAAAGTGCTTTTGAATATGGTCTTCCCGTCTACTTTGACAAATGGAACCACTGCCTTCGATCCATCTTTCTCTTGTTCAAACTCATCAATGACAGCATCCAGAGTATGTCTCAATTCACTTTGAACAAGTACCTCTTCCGCATGATCATCCAAAGGTTGGCTCAAAACATCCTCCATTGAATTCGAAGGCCCGCACACCAATTCATCTTCCACGACCTCATTTTGAATATGTGTGTCTGCATTAAGAGGACAAATAGAATCTATGGCATTGACATCATCACCCTCCTCTTCCATGCTTTTGAATAGCTCGACCTCCATTTGTCTCTCAATTGTCCATGGCTCATTCCACCAATCCAAGTTTGTTGCTTTGTTTGGTTTCATCCCAAGTTTATGGCATAAAAGTTGCGCTTCTAGAAATCCAGTTTTCAAAGCCTCCACAATGCAATCATCCGATTGGACAGTAGAAAAGTCGGACAAATCAGCAAGGGGGATACCTGGCTTCTTCTCCAAAGAAGACCATATGTGTTCTTGTTTCTTGTGAGCTCTTGAGAACTTGGGTCCTTTTGGATTCGCCTCGAACTCGGATATGCGTGTTAATGCTCCCGCACTCTCAATCAAATCACACCCGTCATATGTCCTCTCATTCCGTGACATACCTCCCACTTTGCTGAAGAATATTTCACACACATCTGAACCAACAAGGCTCAAAGGAACTTGCACATGATTAAACTTATCCTTGAACAATTTGATAAGTAGAACCACGTAGTGGCATGAAATTTGTAAATCCAAGTATGCTTCCCTGCTAATGAAGAAGGATTTCAGATTATACACCTCGTGCTGGAATAGCCACAACTTCCACAATCTGAAAAAAAAATGATACCTTCGCAGCAGATTGTACCCTCTCACACAATGACATGTGAGGAGACAAAAAAATGTCGATGTAGCATGAAATGATGTATAGGTAAATTTCAGTACCTTTGGTCCTCTCTCTTCGATGATTCACAGTTGATTGTAACTCCCTCAAACAAGCTTGCACCTTCCGAGATGCCAGTCGTTGAGCTGCTGCCCAATTCTGTCGATCTTCTCTTTTGATATCACATTCCCGAAGTCCATGCTTGTCCACTGAAAATGAATGGTAGACCAATAACACATGATTCAATGTAGCAACCTCATCACCCAACACCAAAGTCCGTGATGCACTGTCCAAGGGATTTACCAATTTTTTCCCATTGTGGATGAAGTCCTGATCATGGAGTCCGTATATATCTCCCCCGTTGCACACTCGACCTGTAAACAACCATCCTTCCCAAGGGATGCAAAATCTACTTCCAGCCCCATTGGCATAATCTTCTAACATCACTTTTCTCCTCCTACTATCTCCGTCTGAAGCATGCCCAATTATAGGCCCAACCACGTCCCTCACATATTTGTCCCACAACTGTCTCACCACTTCCCATTGTGATCTCACAAAATTGTTGTCAAATCTATTGCAAGTGAGCTGGATTACCAATACCAATCGAGGTAACCGTACATGTAGAGGATTTGCTATCAACACTCTAGCATAATGGGCAACCACATTGTTTTTGAATGCCTCCACAATATGTTGGTACCCTGATTCCCCTTCTCCCACTTGCACCACAAAATTTGAAATACATACATGGTTGTCTTGAAGCCCACAAAACCCGAGAAGGGTGTCATCCCTAGCAATCCAACGTACCAATCGCTTCACAACAGTTTCATCTTCGGCCACCATCACTGGGATGCTTCCCAATGGAATATTTGCATCTTCCATCACATCTCTGTAAATTCCAGCCACATGCTGAAATATATCATCCGTTTCTCCCGCTCTATACTTCAAACCTTTCCTCAAAGACCGTCTTGTAGTATCAATAGAAGGACCCCCACATTTGAAGCCAAAAAATGATGCAATCTCGGACCCCCCCAAAGCTGCACAGTCTCAAACATTGTTTTTGTGCTAGTACCATACCTCTTCCCTTGTGGAGACCTGTCAATATTCTTGCCCATATCAACAAGAAAATCCCACAAACTTTCTTTTCCTTCAAAATCCCCCCTCCTATGTGCATCAACAATATCACGACAAAATTTGAGAACATCTCCTCTTTCAATTGCCTCAATCCCAGACTCCTTCAAACTCCTACATCGCACAGACAATGATGCCACTTTGGTCCTGGCCTCCCACAATTTGAACCTCAACTGCCTCAACTCCTGTCTGTTTTTGTAAACTTGTTTGACAATCTCCGCATTTCCAAGATATGACAACCTTCTTCCCTTGCCAGTATCTCTCTCCCCTCTACATTCCATGGCACCTCTTTCTCTATATACCCTCATTCTGAAGTCATTTTCCAAGGGAATGGAAGAACATGCTGAACATCTCAAGTTTGGAAATGGCTCCCCATCCAATGACACTCTAAAACAATCCGCGTGCCGAAACGTACCAACAACCTTATGCTCTTGATTGTTTAGAGTGATGGTTGCATTTGTCAACGGCTCGACATACCACTTCTTTCCTCCCTTGCTATCTTGAAGGAATGGTTTCAGACTTATTCTCTGCTGGTTGTACTCCCACCATTCATCCCATAGGCCCCAACACAAACTGTCTCTTCCTTTGTTGCATTGGGACCTTTGCTGTAATTGTCAATCCTCGATCAGATCTCCCCGTTGGGCAGCGTCAACACAAGCGTATGGAGTTTGTGACGAGGATGCTCCCATTGTTGATGCCACAATTGGATTGTCAAGTGGTGGGGACGGCAACACAGGTTGACTGACCAAGAAAGAGCTTAGATCCCGTTGCTTTACATCTTTGGCAATCATAGGCTTTGGAGGCCTTCCTCTCTTTTTGCAAGGTCCTTCACTACTTCCAACCTTCTGGCAAATCTCTGCATCGACATGAGTTTTTCCTTTCACATGCTCTGTCAAAGAAGATTGCAAAGAACCTGTCCTTGGAAACAAGAGTAGCCACTTCGAATCCAGTGGGCACCTAATCCTTATGGAACCCAACTGCGAATAGTCTCCAATTGTGGCTTCCACAATCTCAAATCTGTTTCCAGGATTGTCCTCACAAAACCGAGCGACTTCCTCTAATGCCTCCTTCACCCTGTTCTTCTTTGCGTCTAATGCTTCATCTGCATTTACAGGGCTGATGACACATTGTGATGAACCCTTCCCATGACGCCTCTCATAGGCTATGCGATGCCCCTCACTCCTCAAATGAGATCTCATAAAGTTTGCACATGCATCATATGGTTTGTTTTTCCCAGACCGTGCATAAACATCCTCACACTCAACACACCATATGTGGAACATTGCTTGTCCTTGTTGATCCTTTGTCATCAGCTCAAACTTGTCACATCGTCCTTCTGCAGAGATTTTCCTTTCAACGGCTCTAATCTCTTTCTGCCATTTTTGAATATCGTTGGATGTAGCCAACGTGCTGCACAATCTACCAGATCTCTGCTGAAGTGCATGCTCATGTGCATGGTCTTCATTTCCACCATCGCCAGCAAAGGGTGTATCAGGGTCCATCCTCATCTTGGTAGACACTGGTGCCGGGTCCTCGCCTGGTCTGTCCTCATGCAAGATCGTAGAACCACTGGAAGATAGAGGTCTTTTCAATCCTTGGTCCCCATCATTTTGGTCTGAAATCTTAATGTGTACAGTATCCCCTTTCAGAACCATCCTCTCTTCTTGCTTGGCTGAAAGGACACTACCCCCCATGGAAAGGAAATGAAATTTTGCTGAGACAAGCTCATCACCTATAATTTCTGCTCGGATGCATTTGTATGTGACACCTTGCATAGTGAACACAGAACCAAGCCTGTTTGGTGATGCATCTCCTCCAACAAGCAGGACTTTTACTTCCAACTCTTCTTCCATGATGAGTTCACCTGCAAAATGCAATGAAAACATTTCAAATCAGACCTTGATAGACCAATAACAAAGCACCCGGGTTGGAAGGTTCCAAAGTCCTGTTTTATACAACCCTATAGGCTGTCCAAGTAGGAACTACGTTCATAAGAGGATGAAATGTATACAGAAGCAAGTACCTGATTGATGAGTTTGATGTTGTTAATTTTTGCTGCTGCTATTGACCAAATGCTGCTACTTCCACTGCTGGTAGCCCTCTTGGGTGATCCTGAACCCACAGTCCATCCTTGCATCAGCGGCTAGCCCTCCCTCCACACTAACATATTTAAATACAAAGTTCTGTCAAACTCCCTACGATGTTGCATGAAGAAATCTCACCTTGTTGACAATATTGTCCCACCGCTGTGGATCAAATTTATAGAACTCCTGCCAGCGCTGTTCCTTGCTCCAAATCTGGCCCTCTTGGATGATTTTGCGCCCACGATCCTCTCCCTGCATCAACAGCTACCCCTCCTTCCACACTAACAATGCGTACATCATGCCTTTGCAGCTACTACTGTGGCTTCCAGTTGACCATCTACCCATCCAGGTTTCTTGTAGCTATCATTCCACATGGAATCATAGGTAATCTGGAGCTTGGAATCCGCCATCTGGAAATCTAGGGACGACTCTGATAATAGGGAAAAACAGGCTGAAATGTGTTGAAGAAGGTACCTTCATTAGCAGTCCCTTGTTCTATCTATTATCTTTTTTTAGGTACTGTCATGCTACCACCTCGGCAGCAACTTGCAAAGTCACTCCAGAGCACCGCAGATCCACCCAACGAGCTAACTTACAGAATTCAATACATATGCTTCAGGGCTGAGTCTGATGAGAGGGGAAAAACAGGCTGAAACAGGTCAAACCAGAAGGTGCCCTCAGGCTGAAATACGTTGAAGAAGGTACCTTTCATCAGCAGTGCCTTGCTTTATCAATTGCGCTGTTGCCGCTGCTGTTTCCAGTTGACCATCCACCCACATTGTCCCACCATTGACTGGGGTCAGAAAAGTTCTCATTCCAAAGCTTCTCTTCATCTCTGTGGTGCTATTGTAGGGTGACTTCAATGCCCAAGTGGGCAAAGGGCTCCATCAGGACGATATCATTGGGTCTTCTGGTGAGGACGAGCTGAATTCTAATGGCAGATGGTTAATTAACTGTCTGGAAGAGCTTCAGCTTTTGACCTTGATTAACAAGACAAGAGGTGACCAAGTGCAGTGGACTCGTGAAAAATCCCAAACTGGGGAACGTTCCATTGTGGACTATATCATAATGGACAAAAATTGTTCCCCCAGTGTGCCAATGTGTTGATCGACAGAACTGATATTGGTACCTCTGTCCACTTTCTGGACTGAGATCAAAAGGTGTTTTCCCAAGGCCAGAGTAGAAGAGATTCTCAAGGACCTGGACCTGGATCCGCAAGTCTTGACCCTGCTGGATAAATCAGACTTAGAGGCTGTAGTGTCCAAAGCCATGTCTATTGCCATGAGATTGTCTGATGAAAATGAAGTTAGGCATAAAACTTCCCTGAACTTGTTTCTAGTCAGTGACATGGGGGAGGACATCTTGGATGACCTCAAGGGTCCACCCACTCTCGGCACTAGACTGAAATTTAAACTCAGGGAAGGAAGCCTACCTTTGAACATGAAACAGAAGCAGAGAGGAAAGGGGGAGTGCACTCTCCCAAGTGAACCTGCATCATTCAGTTGGCAAGACCGTGTCTGAAAAATTGATCCATTTGAAGACACCACGGTGCAGCTGAGCACAGCCTGACATGACAACAATTAAACATCATACTGAGACAAGAGAAGCAGTCAAGGACACAGTCATGCATATGGCAGCAAGTGATCACCCTTCAAACATGATTGAAAACATACATGAGGTCAAAGGCAATAAGAAATCAGCGAAGGGTACTGCAGCTAACAGTTGGAGTGTCTTTAAAGACAAAGGGAAGAGAAAGAAACACTTCACTGGCAATGAGGGGAGGCTGTGGAAACGCCAAGAGGATGGCACAAATGATAGAAATAACAGGGCTGGGCAAAGGATCCTGCAGGAAGAAGAAAGGGTATGTCAGCATGGAAAGGACGTGCGGCTCATTCCAACAAAAGGGGAACATTCGTGCAGTTAAGTACAACAACCAATTGCCCTTCAATTATGGCTGGAATTTTCCAAAAGGCGAGGGATGATAAGGATGAGATTGTACTCATAAGACGTTGTTTGCCGTAGCCTTGTGGCCATTGACCCCGCGCCCAGTTTCAGTGGGAACAAAAGGAACAGGGCTGACGTTGGTAGTAAGACTTACCATCGTATAAGGAATTAATCCGGGTTTTCCAGATATCCTCTAGAAAACCCTTCACACAAGCATCAATCTGCTGTGTGTGATTTGCCCAAAAACTAGGCCTCAGGAGGGCCTGGGCTTTTGGCTCAGCCTCGAGACTTTCAAAGTTGGTAAACAGGGGTACAGGCACAATTCCCTTGATAGAATTGAAGAGAGCCTCTCTTTGGTGAGAGAACCCGGACAGCGTATCAGAAAATGAATACTGTCTTCAGATTGCCCACACAACGGACAATTGCACTCTCCCTTTCCTCTCTGCTTCTGTTTGCTGTTCAAAGGTAGGCTTCCTGCCCTGAGTTTAAATTTCAGTCTAGTGCCGAGAGTGGGTAGACCCTTGAGGTCATCCAAGATGTCCACCCCCATGTCACTGACTGGAAACAAGTTCAGGGAAGTTCTCTGCCTAACTTCATTTTCATCAGACAATCTCATGGCAACAGACATGGCCTCAGACACTACAGCCTCTAAGGCAGATTTATCCAGCAGGGTCAAGACTTGCGGATCCAGGTCCAGGTCCTTGAGAATCTTTTCTACTCTCTTCTGCCAGGACTTAGCCTGTTTGACAGGGCGGTCCTGTTTCCAAGATATAGAGTCAATCAACTTAGGATATCTGGTGTTGGGCATATGTTGCAGCTGACCCCACCATCTGACCTTGAATTCATCTCGTCGGGAGCTTAAGGATGGAATGCCAAACTCACCCCGAACAGCCACATTGGCTGTTTTGGAGCATGCTGACATACACTCCTTAAGCACCCCCACTTGAATGGATTCTAGAGACTTAGCCTGGTTGGAGTTATCAACCCATATAGCAGATCCGTACTCCAAGGCAGGTCTAATAACGCGACAAAGCATGGTTTTCTTAACCTCAGAGATGACCCCTCTGCAGTGGAAAAATTTAGTGAGCCCCAGAGCTTTGCCCTTGCCAGTTCGAACAACTTTCCGGATATGTGCATCCCAATTACAATTGGAGGAAAACTCAACGCCCAGGTAAGTGTAGGAAGGGAGGACCGGGATCTCTTGGCTACCCCACTGCCACTTAAGATCACTTCCTCCCTCTCCTCTGTCGTTGAATGCTACCACTGCACATTTGCTGACATTAGCCTCTAGCCCCCAAAGATCAAAGTATCTCTTCGCGCAATTAATCAACTCCTGGTGTGATGCCACGGTAGTTCCCCGGTTCTTCTCTGTCACCCTTCTTGTATAGACTGACAATGACCCCCTGTCGCCAGCGAAAGGGGATCATTTCAGTCTTCCAGATAAGGTTAAAGAGGAGAACTAGGGCCTCTATCATGGGATCGCCACCGTGCTTGATAAGCTCGTTGACAATACCATCAGGTCCACCAGCTTTATATCCATTTAAATGTTCAATTGCTTCCACAATCTCAGAAGAACTAATGGGAGCGTTATAAGCCATTGAAATATACTCCAGTTCATCAGGGCTGTTTTGAATCATAGGAACAATTTTTCCAACTGTGTCCCTCCATTCAGCAGAAGACCCCTCACTGTTAGACCTAGAAGTTCTGCCAAGGATACTATAGTGATTTTCAAAGGTTTTGACAATGTCAACCGATGAAGTCACCACTGCACCTTTAGTAGTCTTCAGCGCTTGTACTTGCTGACCATTTTTAGGCTTGTACAAACGTTGAAGGGCCAACCATAATTTCTTGTCATTACCACCATGGTGGTTTGAGTTTATTTCACTGTATAACTTATCCCAGTATAATTTCTTCTGAGACCTAACAAGCTGATTGATATCTTTCCGGAGCTGATAGTACCTCGCCCACAATTCTCTGTTGGTTTTCAAATTGCAGCACTCTTTATAGAGGGCTCGTCCTCACCAAAAGGCCCAATGATATCGTCCTGATGGAGCCCTTTGCCCACCCGGGCATTGAAGTCACCCAATAGCACTACCTGACCTTTGGCAAGGAACGAAGCACAGTCCAGCTTTACATCTTCGAAGGCTTTGTCTGCGTCAGCACTAAGGGTCCCCTCTGTGGGCATGTAAACACAACCCACAAATAGGTCCTTCGTACTCATGCCGCCCTTCAGATTCAGTTTTAGCCAGATACTATGTTCGTACCTCAAACCCTTGTTGATAATTTCACAATTATCAAACAAGAAATCACGGACAAAGAATCCAACCCCTTTTTGACCGCGTTTGGCAGAGGCTGCCTTGAGAGTACACATCCTACCTGCCCATTTATAACCATTGACATCTCCAACCAGTTTATCCGAAGTTTCCCATGTTTCTTGCCCAGCACAGATATGAATATCATTAGTCCGAAGGACTTGTCCCACTTCGAGTTGTTTCCTTTGGTTAGTAAGCCCTGAGAAGTTGAAAGTGGCCAGCCGCAAGCCAGCCCTTTGCATGTGAATTGTTTGTCGACATCTAGGTAGCTTGGGATTGCTCCTGGACGCCCAACCGTTCTGCAAAGGGGGGACAGTTACCCCATGTGTAGATTTTGCTCGTCTTGTGTAAACTCTTGAGTACCAAATCCTTCAGATTCAGGACGTTCAGGTTCTGTACACTTAGGGGCATCTTGTCCCTCTGGCTGTTTGGATTCAATAAGGATGAGAATAGGCCTAATACAGTGAGTACAACCATTGTGTCACGCCAATCATTATTAGGAAAGAAAATAGGCCTAATGTGCTCATTACCTCTGATGACTGGGAATCTTGATGCCCATGTCCTCCTGTCATTGCTGCACAACAATCCGCCACCACACCCGCATATCATCACCGATCAGCCCAGGCCTGCCCCACATTCCCGCGCACTTACTTCATCCCCTTCGATTCCTGCCCTCTACATACATCACAACCTCAAACCTTCTCCCAAATCAGTGCCCTCACCACATTCTGGTGCCCTCACCACATTGTTCTACCATGCCCTGTGGAGAGGAGGGGAGAGGAGAGGAGGAAAAAGAGAAAGCCCGCGGAAGGGAAGGCGAACGCGGGAGAGGAGGAGAAAGAAAAGAGAAAGCCGCGGGAGGTCAGGGGAGAAAGATCGTGGAGCGAAAAAAAAAAAAAAAACAAACATACAAAACGACGATTCCACGATTCGATCCCGGGATGCATCGCGGCGGAATCGCCATTCTTACCACTACACTATCCCTAAAAACTCAACAACCCCCTCCTGTAAAATTATATTTAAGGTGTTTTAAACCCCCCTCTGTATGTATAATGTTGTACATGGGGGGGTTTAAAATACCCCCTCCTATGCACGCACGTGGCTGGTACATTTAATGAGGAGTGCACCCCCCGGGACCTTTTGAGACCAAGCTCTTTTTTTCTTGTGCCTGGCAAGACTTTGCTTTGGTTAAGGTAGCAGTGCTGTGGTGCTGGCGGAGTCCTCCCTGCACGGTTAGGCTTGTGGAGAGATGGCGTCTCCCCCAGACAATAAAAAAATAAAAATAAAAATCTTTTTCTGTTTGTGTTGCTTCCCTGCTTTCTTTGGCATTCTCTGCGTTTAGATTGAAGTGTATTTGATCTCGATAGCAAGTGTGGAAGCCTGTTACTCACCTCGTGCATCCTCACTAACTCACAATGCGTTGTGGTTGTTTTTGGGACGGGCACAGGTGAGGGCTTCCACTTAATATTCTGATGTCTAGGTGTTGTTGGATGCCAAGTGGGATTGCAGAGCAGGGGAAGGAATCGCTTGCCAGGGACTCATCTTAAAATGTTGAAAAACTAAACTACTCTATGGTTTCTCTTGATCCTACCTCTTTCCTTCCTTGATTTTTGAAGAACAAGTGTAATGCTTTCTATGATGGGCTATTTCGGCCTAGCCAGTGGAAAACCTCTGTTATGTGGTGACAGCCGAGTTTATGATGGCTTGTGTGAGAGACACACATCTGTTTTCCAGGCCCTAGTTTGCTTTGTTTACCTTATGGTAGTTGGAAACAAATTGAGAGGCTGCAAGGAACTGTTTGCTGCAGCTACTCGGGTACCTCTGTTAGTAAAAGGCCCCTGTTATGTTCCAACCCAGATGGCTTTGTTAGCTAGATGCTTAGGCCAGGGTATGGTGAAGTTTATGCCTGTGGCTATTCGGCTGACACTGAAATATGGCAGTAATATAAATGGTAACTGGTTTTTGAGGTAGCCAGGGTGGTCAAGTGGAAATACCCCCTGGACATGGTGTAATGACATGGTCAAATGTGGAATGATGTGAAGGGTGTACTGACAGTATCATAAACTGTCACAGGATGTGTATGCAGTCCTTTATATTTACCTTGCTGTGTCATGAACTTTGATTTTCAGGTGTAGCAAGAAATAAAGATATAGGGGTATTCTGGAAAACTTACCAGACATATCCACCTCCCCTGTGGGGGCAAGCTGTGCTGCAGACCAGTCTAAGCAAATACTGGCAGGGCAAGGTATTTAAAATCTGTGATGTCCAAGTGTTCTTTTTTCTTTAAAAAAAAAACCCCCTCCATGACACCCATGGGGTTTGAGTAAGTATGCTTGGATTACAGCTTGCGGATAGTAAATATGTATGACCATTTGACCTACACCACATCAAGGCCAAAATATGGTCAAGTACCCGCCATCCCACCCAGACCTGTGAATGTGTATCATGATCATGACTGGTGGTCAATCAGCATTAGTGAAATACTCTTTGGGTTATGAATATTACTGACATGAACACATTACTGTGCATGGATGTAATTCTGAATTTCTAAGCTTGATGATTGATGGATGGTGCCACGGTTAAGTGGCCGATATGTCTAATTATTCTTCTTATTCATGACAACAACCCTAGCGGTCCTGTCTTTGTCTTGACATGACAAAAAGTATCTTCCCTCTCTTTTTTGCTGCTCACAAAAACAAACAAACCACAAGGGAGAGAGGGTGCAGAAAAAGTTAAAAAGATTGTACTCATAAGATGTTGTTTGTCATAGCCTTGTGGCTATTGACCCCGCGCCCAGTTTGAGCGGAAACAAAAGGGACAGAACCTGCCTCTGTCAGGGGCTGATGTTGGTAGTAAGACTTACCTTCATATATAGAATTAATCTGGGTTTTCCAGATATCCTCTAGAAATCCCTTCATACAAGCATCAATCTGTTGTGTGTGATTTGCCCAATAACTAGGCCTCAGGAGGGCTTGGGCTTTTGGCTCAGCCTTGAGACTTTCAAAGTTGGTAAACAGAGGTACGGGCACAATTCCCCTGATAGATTTGAAGAGAGCGTCTCTTTGGTGAGAGAACCCCGGACAGTGTAGCAGAAAATGAGTAATGTCTTCAGATTGCCCACACAACAGGCAATTGCACTCTCCCTTTCCTCTCTGCTTCTGTTTGCTGTTCAAAGGTAGGCTTCTTGCCCTGAGTTTAAATTTCAGTCTCGAGAGTGGATAGACCCTTGAGGTCATCCAAGATGTCCTCCCCCATGTCGCTGACTGGAAACAAGTTCAGGGAAGTTTTCTGCCTAACTTCATTTTCATCAGACAATCTCATGGCAACAGACATGGCTTTGGACACTACAGCCTCTAAGTCAGATTTATCAACCCATATTGCAGATCCGTACTCCAAGGCAAGTCTAATAATGCGACAAAGCATGGTTTTCTTAACCTCAGAGTTGACCCCTCTATAGAAAAAGTTAAAAAGAGAGAGGGAAGATATTCATGTCATGTCAAGACATGGACAAGACCCACTAAGGTCATTGTCAATTAAAGACATAAACAACCCAAAATAGGGCACCATCTAACATTTCCATTCTTGTCATAGCTTCCCATGAATTGACATCACCCAATCAGTCATGATAAAACAGGGTGGGAGGGCGGGGTTTGTTCATGTAGGGGATGCAAGCATCTTGAACACCCGAGATCCGGCCATCTTGAATCATGTGTTCATGTGTGGGATAAGATAAGATATTGTTGCCCCTGTGCAGGTTGCAAGGCCTCTTGGTTCAGCCTACACACATATCTTACCAGCAGGTCATGTATTGAAGGAGCATAAAAATGCTGAGGTCATGCAAAGGGCAAGGTACCATGGTCCAGCCTGCCCTATTACCATTTCAAGACACGTTTTCACACATACATCTTGGATATGATCCACAGGTTGCAGCATCTCACATTTTCAGCCATTAATTATGGCAGGTTATGCATCAGCCAAGGCATAAGGACCAGCCTGCAATTTGTCAGAATCACAATATGCCACCAAGCAGTCCTACTTGGGCACGATGAAATAAATTCCATATCATTTGTATTCACCACGAGACATGTGATCATACAAGGTGTCAAGGGAATGTGAACTCAGCCTGTCAAATTGCAGGTTCAAGACTTGTATATACAAGCAGCTTGAACAGCCGAGATCCAGCCTCTTTTGCATATAAAAAACCAGATTGCAGGTCATAGGCCTGATGTCATGACAAAGCCAAAACTATAGGTAGGATCCCATTGCAGCTTTCCATCCTCATCCTTCAAGAGTTCCATGCTAAAGCATACAAAGAACACCTCACTGTGATCCAACACTCAACAGAAACAGGCCCGAAAAGGATAGGTCGGTCCCGTATCAGGCTGCCGCCATACCCTTCAAGGCCCACCATGTCCATAGAGACCCAAAACCGCCAAAAACATACCACCTAAAACCAGATCCTCTTTGGCCAAAAGAACTTATAACCTAGCTCAATAATCCACAGGCCCTGCTGTCAAAGATCAAGAGGTAGGGTATGGTTTGTATGCAAGCCTCAGGAGACAGGCCAGTCAGGCCGAGCTGCTCATCGACGGCAGAACGACAAAGGCCAAAAACCAGGTTGTAGCATGCCAAACCAGGAGCAGTCGGGTTGAAATCGGGGCTGCAGGCAACAGCCACCTCACAACGCAAAAACCCACAGGCTTTGCTGTCAAAGATCAAAAGGTAGGGTATGGTTTGTATGCAAGCCTTGGGAAACAGGCCCGTCAGGCTGAGCTGCGCATCGGCGGCAGAATAACAAAGGCCAGAACGCAGGCTGTAGCATGTCAAGCCAGGGGCAGTCAGGTTGAAATCGGGGCTGCAGGCAGCAGCCACCTCACAGCGCACAAACCCCTAGGTCTCCTCAGCCCATATCTCAATCTGCATGCTCAAGAAACTTCAAAGTAGGTGAGGATCCTCACCTGGTCCCATCACAAGCCCCCACAAAAACCAACAGGTTAGTGAGGATTGTGGAACCCCAAGTGAATCACAGACCCTCACACTTGTCATCGATGTCAACTAAGAAACTCAAAAGCAAGAGAAAGAGATAAGAACATGAGAATCCCTAAACTCCAAAGGCACCTTAAGCGATTGGGGAAGAGGGTTATGCGCCATCACCACCCGCAGCAAGCCGCCTCCACAAAGCACATAAGCAATGAAGCAAAGCAGGCACAATCGCAAGACACTAGAAAGGAGGGAGAGAACTTCTGGAAACCTACTTCCATGAATGTAGTCATATCCACATCGTCGCTTCACCTCCAGAATGGAGTGCATATCCGAGCCGCCCAATTTTCTGTTTGCATGAGACAATGTGGTTTCGGACATTCGGTGAACATACGTGGGACACCGACTCCAGCAATGCCTCCATTTTCTTCTCATCGAGAGGAACTCTATCGGAGCCGTCTTCCGACATAATTCTGGCCAATGCCATCTTATGGGCGGCTTGGAGCTGTATCTGTTTGGGTTTGGCACACCGGTCTCAACTTAACCTCCTCCTGAACGAGCTGCTCTGCCTCGTGGGCAGCCTCCCGCGAGTTCCCCCTCGCCAATTTGTGACAATGGGAACCAACGTGTATGCAAGCTCGGGTGAGGTCAGGGAAACGGTGCAACACATAGAACTGCTTGGCATTACAAACAGACATGCAGTGTGGTGGCTCTTTGCAATGCGCACACTTAAATGTGGAGTTCGGAACTTCTCTTGAGCTCGAAATGGTTGATGAGCTAAGCCTGTCCAATCGGTCTCGTTCCTGTGACCTCTGGATTTAAAATGGAAGCAAGTTGGGGAGAAACACTGCAACGCGCCCGCACAAACAACGTAGCGCACCCGCACACCATCGAGCATCTTCATGCTGGTGGTTTTGGTGACGCACCAAGGATGACCCTCATGTTTTCTATCCATATCTGTCAACATTCCGGACGCCCTCGAGTAGTCCGTCCGAGGAGGGAACTCAAAGAAGATATTACCGTCGACGTCTGCGGGAAGGCATGTAACGGATTTAATGGCGAACTTGCTGTAGTCCAGCCCGGCTTGCTCCAAGCGGTGTCCCTCCATGTGAAGCCCTCGCAGAATTTCAAGAATAGATCGAACTGCGGTGCTCGTGCTGGGAATATGACTCCCTCGTCCACTGACGTCCATTGAGGAGTTGCCTGATCTCCAGGACGACCTCGGAACTTCCATGACCTCGTCTGAGTCGGACAGGTTGTGAACAACCCGGTTCTCGCTCGTCTTCATGGATGGGTTCGGCTCTGGATTTACTTCGTTGCGGACTTCTCTCTTTGAGGTAGCCACTCTCTGATTCGCGGATTGTTTCGTGGAAGGCGCCAGGATAGAAGGTGCATTTGGCGGGCAAATGAAGTCCCCAACAGCCCTGTATATGACGCTGTCCGATGGTGGAACTCGCCATTCCCTGCCATCGCCGAAATCATCGTGGAGCACAACAATACTCTCGACAACAACGCCGTTTGAGTCCTTCTGCATGGAAATGAAGCTCTATGCTCGTGAGGAGGGCAGTACACTGTAGCGCTCGGGTTTTCCGCCATGGGAGATGTGCACACAAGACTCCCAGGATGGCGTGCCGGCAAGCTCTCTGGTAGAAGGGGGATGTAGCGACGGGAAGGAATGCGGTGCCGATTTGTCCGAGCGACGAAGCCTGATCCAAATCCAGGGAGCCAACTATCTCAAAAATCCACAGTCGGAGTGTTAATGAACCTTGTCTCAGGAATGCGGCCCCTGGTCTTTGCGCAATAACTGCCAACGGTATGCAGTCAGAAAGTGGGGGGCCGTCCGGATGATGTCGGCTGAAGGGGAGAAGCCGGCACCGTGCCGTCACATTACTACCCCCGGATGAAAATTCGGCACCGAATATCTAGCAGGGGCCGCACGTATGAAGTCGCCTCAGGCAGAGAGGCCGGAACCTGTCCGACAGAGAACAACCCCCGGATGGAAATTCAGCGCCGAATTTCCATTCGGATCCCCCCAAAGGAAGTCGTGTCGGGGGGTCAGGCCGAAAACTGGCCGACATAATTTCCATCCGAGGCCGTTCGGATGCAGTCGGCTCGGGGAAAGGCCGCCACCTGGCCCTCACATTACAGCCCCCGGACGGAAATTCGGCACCGAATATCCAACAGGGGAAGCCCGGATGAAGTCGCCTCAGGGGTAGAGGCCGGCGTGTGTTCGACAGAGAGTATCCCCTGGATGGAGATTCAGCGCCGAATTTTCATCCGGGCCCCCCCAAACGAAGTCATGTCGGGGGGGCAGGCTGAAAACTGGCCGACATAAAAACCTCCCCAGATGGGAAAACGGCGCCGAATTTCCATCCGGGGCCGTTCGGATGCAGTTGGGGAGGGGGGAGAGGCCGGCACCTGGCCGTCACATTTCAACCCCCGGACAGAAATTCGGCACCAAATATCCAACAGGGGACGCCCGGATGAAGTCGCCTCGGGCGGAGAGGCCGGCACCTGTCCGACAGAGACCATCCCCCGGATGGAAATTCGGCGCCGAATTTCCATTTGGGCCCCCTCAAAGGAAGTCGGGTCGGGTGGTGAGGCCCAATACTGGAAAATATAAAAACCTCCCAGGATGGAAAAACGGCGCCGAATTTCTGTCCGAGGCCGTTCGGATTTCCCTGTAGCAGTCAAGGATTCCATGAAAAACGTGGACTTCAGCCACAAAACTAACACTTTAGTTTGTTTTTCTCCGAAAAACCAAGCGGCCACGCTCACAATTACCTGCAGGAAGGTAATTCGGCGCTTCGACTTACCTGGCGAATGGAAATTCGGCGCCGAATTTCCATCCGCCAGCGATCCGAGTTACCTGCTGGATGGAAATTCGGCGCCGAATTTCCATCCTGATCCGCTCCGAATTACCTGCATGATGGAAATTTTGCGCGCCGCCCTACCTGCCGGATGGAAATTCGGCGCCGAATTTCCATCCATCCGCTCTCCGACCAACCTGGCGGATGGAAATCTGGCGCCGGATTTCCATCCATCCGCTCCGAATTACTTGCGTGGCGGAAATTTCGCGCGCCGCCCTACCTGACAGGATGGAAATCCGGCGCCGGATTTCCATCCATCCGGCTTCGACCAACCTGCGTGGCGGAAATTTCGCGCGCCGCCCTTCCTGGCAGGATGGAAATCCGGCGCCGAATTTCCATCCATCCGCTCTCCGACCAACCTGCGTAGCGGAAATTTCACGCGCCGCCCTACTTGACAGGATGGAAATCCGGCGCCGGATTTCCATCCATCCGGCTCCGAATTACCTGCGTGGCGGAAGTTTTGCACGCCGCCCTTCCTGGCAGGATGGAAATCCGGCGCCGAATTTCCATCCATCCGCTCTCCGACCATTCTGGCGGATGGAAATCCGGCGCCGGATTTCCATCCATCCGCTCCAAATTACCTGCGTGGCGAAAATTTCGCGCGCCGCCCTACCTGACAGGATGGAAATCCGGCTCCGAATTACCTGCGTGACGGTAATTTCGCGCGACGCCTTACCTTGGCAGGATGGAAATTCGGCACTGAATTTCCATCCTGCTGCTCTCCGAATTACCTGCATGATGGAAATCCAGCGCCGGAATTCTATTCTGTTGCGCTTCGAATTACCTCTACGTTGGAAATTCCGGGCCGAGTTGCGTCATATTTCATCCGACAGGGAGGGCTTTATCCGACATTTAATTGCGTAGTTGGGCATTAAATGTCCACCGCCGTCCGTTTTTATTCGGGCTGGCGACACATGGCTTCCTCAATACGTACCCTAAATCTGATGCTAATCTTGGATTAACTTCTATTTGAGGCATGTACCCCAAAAAACTGAGATCTTTTTCCATTTTGGCTGGGACTTATGTCGCCTGAAGGGCGTGGCTCTCCTGAGAGAGACCGCACATCCAGACCGCGGCGGAAGTTGAAAGCTTTGTACTACGGACGACGGCCAATCTCTCGCATGGCCAAACTTAAGCTCCAGCAGGAGATTCCAGTGTCTTGCTCACAACCCGCGCCAACTGAAACCGAGTACTCTCAGGCAAGCCACTTCTTCTTTCGCTTTGTTCGCTTTCGCTTTTGTTGTTTCGCTTTGTTTTTGCATCTTCATCCTGGCATCGCTGGAAGCGTATGGCTGCATCGCAAAAGCAGCAGCTGTTGCGAAGAATGATCAAGGTCTGAGTGGTTAAAAATTAAGGAAATCCATGCTGAGCTGAGAAGATGAAGTGCCTTCCAAACATTTCACCCTGTTTTCCCGTCTTATGGAATTTCTGATCATTTGTTCATCGTGTTTCATATTACCGGTTGAGTGAACCTTAGATAGTTTGCAATGCGTGTGCAAAGCCGGCAGCTTTGGAGAAGGCTGCTTGTGCATGTCATTCTTAGGCATTGGTTGGATTTGTTTTCATTGTTGTTCCATGGCACTCCATACTTCCTAAACTTGTTTTGTTTTCATTGTTGTTCCACGATTGTTGCTATGGTGGTTGCGCTGCTCGTTGCGATGCTGGTTTTGGCACCGATGTTGGTTCTGACGATTTTGGGAATGACAGAGTGACGACGAGCCCGGCACGCTGGTGGTATCATCGACCGCTCCAACTCATCACATGTTTGAATCGCCCAACTTGGGGCGAGAGGGCAAACTTCAACCTTTTGTTGGTGGACGGGAGGACCTGCAGCGAGGGTACGACAGAATAGGCATTGGGGAGGTTGGTGCAGGCGGCATGGCAGGTGAAGGGCGTGAGGACGTGAGGACAGCAGATCCGGCAATGGAGGTTGTTGATGCACATGCAGTAGGGCCCGCCCATGCAAAGAAGAAGAAGAAAGCTAAGCACATGCAATCCCCGGCGAGAGAGCCGTCACGGGCTGCGGAGGGGGGAGTGAGCAGTGCACGCGAGGGTGTTCCTTCTCCTCAATCAAAGGTGGTCGTCCTGGAGGGCTCCCCTGCTGCTAGCCCTAGTAAGAAACAGAAAGCCCGTGAGAGGACAAAAGAACAGGCGAGACAGAAGGCTAGCCAGGAGGAAAGAGAAAAGGCCACTAAAGAGGCCAGGGGTGCCCAAATGACAGATGCCAACGTAAGCGAGGGACGCACAGAGACGGTGGATCCCTCCAAGACACCACAAAGAGGCAGTAACACACCGGTTACACCATCGCGGACAAGAGCAGTCCCCGCAATTACCCATACGGTGGAGAGTGGAGGAGAGGAAAGAACACCACAAAGAGCACGGATTGTGCAAGTTCGAGGTGAAGCCGGGGAGATGGCAGTAGAGACAGGGAGAGTGCTCGAGGTGGTTTTGCCGGTGGTTCACCATGTTGAGGAGGACAACACCGAGCTTTCTGACCAGGATGACATCCTCCCGGACATCCCCAGGCCCCAAACCCGCAGCATACAGGCTGGATTTGGCGGTCCTGGTGGGCTGCCGGAGAACCCCTCTGCAGCAGACGTCATGTCGGAGGCGGATATGAAGTTGGCCGCTGCCAAGATGTTGGAGGCAACCCACAACAACATTGGTAGGGTGCTGGGGGGCATGGTGTACCCGGCCAAGCTTCGAATTCCCCTTTGCCGCTTGGTGTCTTTGCAGGTGGTGAGACCTGCCCTCCCACGCGATATTGACAAGCTGCTATTTTCGGGATGGATATCGAAATGGGTCTGCCGCGTTTTACGTTTCCATTGAGAACGACCACGGAGCTTCCCGTGCCCACACTTCCGATGAGGTGGACAAATGGGGTCCCCATTGGCAAAGGCAAAATGAGGAGTTTGAGAGATCGATTGTTACTCATCCTCTTTTCCAGCACTTGTCCGGAACGATGTTTTACGTGTGGGACAGCAATCATCGCCTCCTGGCATGGATGGAGCACATAGCTGAAGCCCACCCCAACGACCTCGATTGGCATTTCGCCGTGGAGTGTGTTGTGCTGAAGGTTGCGGGGCCCAAAGATCGCAGTCTTCTCAAAGCTACAATGGCGGACATCAACTCGTAAGTTACAACGCCTCTTGCTTTTGGACCCATCCGATTGTAAGTCATTTCATTGCGAATCCTCATATTTGTTGTAAATTCCCATTTCAGAATTGTTTGATGGAAATGTGGCATTGCAGGGTGACTGAGAATGCCTTCATTGCCACCAACTTGTCCCATATGCTCTTCCGAGTGAAGAATGTCGGGAAGCAGGGGGTGCAAGAGTTTGCCAATTCGCTCAGTGCCGACCTCCTGCGCAAGTTGGAGGCAAAGGCAGACAGAACCTGGTATAGGCTGAGCATGGACGCCATGGTGGACTACATATTTTGGGTAAAGCTCCTGACTGTTTTGTTGAGCTAATATGTCTCTCCTCCCCCAATAGAAGAAAAAGTGTTGAGCAGGATCTCTAATCTTATGTGCGCATTCTTGACAGACAAAAATTCAGCAGGATTTGGCACATGCGCGGAGGTTCTACATGGAGTCAGAGGAGAAGAATCTAACCCTCCCGGCACTCGAATCGTATCTCAAAGCTGCGGAGGTGAGGGCCCGCATAAAGTACAAGTCGCGGATGGTAAAGTACGTGGCCATAGCTGATCCCGCCCTTGGTGCCGACTTTCTGGTGGAGGTGGGGAAGCACTACTCCCGCGCTCTGAAGCCCACGATGACATTGGAGAAGCTCCATCATCTAGCCACATCCTGTGTGGATGGTGCAGAAAAGGTGATACATTCTTAACCAAATTGTGGTGGCAACAACTCGTTTTTGTGGTGTTTGGCGCTTACGAATATGTTGGGTGGTTGGACAGACCCGGTGGCTCCAAATCTGGAATGGTTCCCAAAGTACAAGGGACATGTGGAGCTTCCCCAAACCGGACAAATTGTCTGGCCCCACATTCGACATGTGGATGAACCGCATGACATGGTGGTTTCAGGTACTTCCCCACGCTTCATTTGGCGCTTCTACTCTTGTAGGGGGTGGATTCATTATATTTTTTCAGCAATGCGATCTGATGGAGAATCTCCACAGGTGACGACGAATGCGCAAGAGCAGCTAGACACACAAGCACATCAGTTCAAGATGGAGATTTCTCCTGCAGCAGAGAGCCTACGCGACTATGTGATGAGGTACTTTCTGCTCTACAAAACCGACCTATTCTTTCGGGAGATACCACATGCCCGCCGGAGCCACGAGTTCACCGACCAGCCGAACGCGGACAAAGCAGCAATGCGCCTTCTGTACAGGTACATACGCGATGCCTTCCTTACAGTCCTTGCATTTTTCGCCGAATTTCCAGATCAGGGCAAAAATGGCTAAGTCCCTAGGGTGCCTGGCCCTGAACTGGAAATTCGGCGCCATTTTTCCAGGTTAAGGCCATATTACCGTTCTGGGACTTAGCCATTTTCGGGCCGAAAATGGGAAAATGGCGCCGAATTTCCAGTTCAGGGCTCCGAAAATGGCTAAGTCCCTAGGGTGGCTGGCCCTGAACTGGAAATTCGGCGCCATTTTTCCAGTTCTGGACCCTATTGCCCTTGTGGGACAGCCATTTTCGGGCCGGACCTGGGAAAATGGCGCCGAATTTCCAGTCAAGGCTCCGAAAATGGCTAAGTCCCTAGGGTGGCTGGCCCTGAACTGGAAATTCGGCGCCATTTTTCCAGTTCTGGGCCCTATTGCCCTTGTGGGACTTACCCATATTCAGGCCGGACCTGGGAAAATGGCGCCGAATTTCCAGTCAGGGCTCCGAAAATGGCTAAGTCCCTAGGGTGGCTGGCCCTGAACTGGAAATTCGGCGCCATTTTTCCAGTTCTGGGCCCTATTGCCGTTCTGGGACATAGCCATTTTTGGGCCGGACCTGGGAAAATGGCGCCGAATTTCCAGTCAGGGCTCCGAAAATGGCAAAGTCCGTAGGGTGGCTGGCCCTGAACTGGAAATTCGGCGCCATTTTTCCATTTCTAGGCCCTATTGCCGTTCTGGGACTTAGCCATCTTCGGGCCAAACCGGGAAAAATGGCGCCAAATTTCCAGTTCAGGGCTCCCAAGATGGCTAAGTCCCTAGGGTGGCAGTCACTGAAAACCGAAATTCGGCGTTATTTTTCCATTTCTAGGCCCACTCAGATCCGCCCCAACCTGGGAAAATGGTGCCGAATTTGCAGTTCAGGGACCTCATTGTGTTTTTCATGAATGCAGGTACTGCAAGTTCTCCCTTTTGGAGAAAGGTCATCTGTCTTTTGAGCCACCATTCTTCCTGGCATGGAGGAACCCTGGGGCTGACTCCATGTACACTGACGATATTGTGAAGGAGTGGCATCTGGAACATTTGCGTGATTGCCCTTGGTATGTGGACCTTCCGCCCGGCATGCTCGACCCATCCGAGTTTCAATTGAAGCTGGATGCTGAGGCCCGACGAAACCGGGCTCCGCTGCCTCCGCTGGGTGCAAAAGAGGCAAAAGCGCTTGCGAACTCCAGGAAAGCGGCAGAGCTTGCTCAGGCAGGAATTCAGGAGAAATTGAATGAGAAGAGTAAAGGCCAAAGGAAAAAGACAAGGAAACAGGTGAGTGCAGTACCACCCAAAAAACAAAATACCATCGGGGCATCGGAGCAGGCGCAGGAGGGGATCCAATAGAGTGACTCGGACGACGACTTTGTTCAAGGTCATGCGACTGTTGTTGCTGCTACCTAGTCACCGGTCGTCCGGGTTCCCAAGTCAGTTTGGAGTGGGACTGGCTCTGCCAAGAAGTTGGCATTTGAGGGCAAGCCTACCTGGCGGTATTCGGCGGTGACGTTTACGCACAGGCCAAAGCTAGAACCTCCAACCATCATCCAATGCATCAATGAGAGCTTCCTTGACGCTCTCGCTGCCAGGGCAAAGAAGGTGGCACACAGCGAGTCTCTGACGGAGCAGAAGGGGAAAGCCAAGAAGAGGGCTGCCAGTACAGAGCCTAAAGACACCCCTGGTTTTGAAGCCATTATGGAATTCTTCACGGCTGTGAGCACGGATTGCAAGAGCACTCGGGGGGGGGGTTGAGGTGGAAAGAGCTTGCGACATGATTTTCCTCGACATTCCAGATGGGAGGTGTGCCCACCTGGAACAGATTTATTGAGGACTACTGGAAAGTCGGGTTTGGGCTGGCGGGGATGCTTCTGGATGACGGTGGATGTGTGGTTGTCCTTGCCACAAGAGGGAAGACCACAGAGAATGCGGTGGCAAGGTGGACACCGAAAAGTGTCACCCCGGTCCTCCTCAGAAAATGGTTCTGCATCAATACACAGGGGTTGCGAACAGAGGGCCAAAGTGTAAGTTATCAATCTATTGCATTCACCTCATATTGTGGTGTATCTAAACAAGATCCCGGAGATGATCCCTATTTTGTTGGATGTGCAGACATTGGTGTTTGAGGCATATTGCTTTGTGAAGAGAGGGTCTACGTTCAAATTCCGCAACGACGGTCGTCTTGTTGATGCCGTTGTGGACCCTGTTACCTACGATGTCCTCTACAACTACAGTATGCCGAAGGACACAAAGACAGGCAAACCGTGGCGGTACAGCCGGACCCGGAGCCCTGCTTTCATCCAAACCCTCATGGAGACGTGCTCGGATGTCCAAGGGCGGATTCTGGACCTCACATGCGGCACGGGTAAGCCTTCACGTGCTCAGTTTGTCCCCTGGGCCGATTGCAATTGCATGCCGCAAGCTATTAACCGCCCGCTTTGTTCCTCAGGTGCTTCAATGTGGGCAAGGACGTTGTCCGACAGGCATGTGTTTGCCTTCGAGCCAGAACTGCCCTCCACAACTCGGAACTTGCAGCGGCTGAACGTCTGCCAAAAGAGGAAGAGACATCCTCGGAGGATGAGGAAAAATCCGAGAAGGAGCAGGGGGAGGAACAAGTTGGGATCGAGGCCGAGGAGCCCCCGGTGTACGAGTGAGTGGTCGCATTGTAAGTTGCCTCCAGATTTCGTGAGGCACCTCCCTTCGCTCTCTTATTTCATTGAAAACCCTTTCTGCTTCTGCTGGTATTGACATTCTTGAAGTGGATTTGTTCTTACTGTAGGATGCCAAGTACGGCAGGAGGGACATCTACACCGGAGTTCATGGGCAGGAGGAACGTGCCTTTTTTTGCCAGGGGGGATTTCATGCCTAGTCCAGAAAGGGACTACATCCTTCCTACTTATGCTGCCCGGCTTGCTTCGGTGTCCATTAGGAGGTGTTCCGAACCTAGTCGTGTACAGCAGATTTTAGACGAGGCAAGCCTCAAGAAAATGAAGATGAGGGAGGAGGCAGCAGCTATTAGAGCCCGTCGGGCTCGTAGATTTGTGTTGGATTCTGCTGAGGAAAGTGGGGGGGAAGAGGCAGAAGATTCCTAGGAGGTGAGGTGGACAGTCCCCCAAGGAGAGGATGGCATTTTTGAGAGGCATACTGCAACCGATGCATCACAGAGCTCGGAGGATGGGGGGGATGAGGGGGATGAGGAAGAAGGAGGGCCAAGTTCCTCGGAAGGTGTAGGAGAGTAGTTCCCATTCCTACTATGACAGTTAGGACACACTTGTATAGACGTGGCTTGCCACCAAATTTGCAATAAAATGTTGCATTTCATTGCTATGACGAGTCCACATGACCCTATTTCCGTGCCTCCTAACCCTATTTCCGTGGACACAATTCGGCGCGCTCATGCTTTTTTTTTTTCCGCTCATGCTCATGCCGCTCATGAAATAGCAGCCCCCCTTTGCAGGTGGTGATCTGCAGCAACCATTTGATGATGCAGGATGAAGTGGACGTGGCTTTGACCCATCTGCACTTGTGGCTCAGAAGTTGTTGACTTGGCACCAGAAGAAAAGTGGGGTCAAAAGCCTCAGAAACTCATAACCAGGTGGGTGAGACAACAACTTCTCCTGTTGCAGCAGTTGATTGCCTTTGATATGAATGGTGGTATTCCAAGTGCTGAATTGGTTCCAATGAAGTGGGGACGACGACTGTGGGAGAGGAGAGTGGAGATCCCACTTTGAATGGAGTATGGAAGAGTGGTAGCATTCAGTGGTTATGCTGCTTATATGGCGTGCTTGTTTAACTAGGATGTAGCATTTGTTCAGAAGGTGAACTTTTGAAGTAGTAGATGTGGTGCAGCTGGGCATAGTTTTCCCCAGACCTTGAGCCCTCGAGTTGCTCATTTCCATTGCTCCCTTGATTTTGGTTGGATGATCATGTGACATCTTCACAAATCAGGAGGTATTATTAAAGAAAATTAAAGACATATTTTTCTAATCAGACCTCTCAGCTAGCGCCCTATTCCGGTGTGACTGGTGCGGAAATGGCAGCCCATGAGAGGGAGAGAGAGAGGGATGGGGGTTTGAGAGATGAATGTGGGGTGTAGCCATGGCTCAATGAAGATAAGAGGAGGGCAGCACTGGCAGAGAAGCATCTACGTAGGGCTGCTGCTCGCACCACCAGAGCTCCGTGACTCAAGGTTTAAAGGTATGTGCAAATCTCTCTTCTCCTTTGTTTGTGGACGGAGGAACTATCCCACTGAACATGCCAAAAAATGCTGACAGAGCACACACTCTCTAGGGGTGGCAATCTCGTACATTTTATGATAGTCCAGTCACCCAAATGACAAACAATCATTTGACCACGTTGCTCTATTTCACTTGCCAGGTATCCTGTGGGGGGTTGCTATTCCATGAGCTCATGAGCGGTGAGCTCATGAGCTCATGAGCGGGCATGGCTCACCCATGAGCCGCAAAGTAACACACTTCGAATTTCGGCAGATTTTTTTCAGGCCCAAAACTATAAAATAATCAAAAATCGAAGATTTCCGCGCTCATGCTGGAAGCACTCCGCTCATGAGTACCAGTGTACGCTCATGACTTGGAGCCCAGGCTCATGGACCGCTAGGCCAGGTCATAGAAAAACTGAATTCTGGGCAATAACGGCACCGAAATTATCCCAGAGGCAGAGACGCAAGCGGAATTAGGATCCGGGTTTGCAGACTCCGAAAACGCAATGGCGACCTATAACCGTGGATAGTACTGTTGCAGAAGTGCATGATGGTTGGGTATAACGGCGCCGTAATTGGGCACAGGAAAAGAAATAGCCGGCTGAAGGCTCGGGAGTGAAGCCAACAACGTTGAAAGTAATTGGGCTCCACCAACCAAATACCCGGAGTGCAGGCGATAACGGCGCCGAAATGGGCCCCGAAAACCAAATACTCGGTTGAAGCCACCGGAGTGCAGCCGATAACGGCGCCGAAATTGGGTCCAGAAACCAAATACCCGGCTGAAGGCTAGGGATTGCAACCAATAACGGCGCCGAAATTGACCTGCGGAAACAAAATTCTCGGCTGAAGCTTCCGCACTCCATCCAATAACGGCGCCAAAATTGGGCTCCGGAGAGCAAATACCCGCCTTACGGTAAGGGAGGCCTTGCTCTCATTTTGCTCTTCACTCTTCTCTGTTGTGCCCATCTCCTCCCTGCTTTGAGTTTGTGCTATGTCGTGAGGCCATGTTGTGCCCGAATCACATCTATCGACGCCAGACGGGAGTCATTTTCCCGAAAGCACACGACATCATTGTTTTCCTGGATGTTTACAGGGACGATCCTCGACTTGTCCAGCTGAGAGCAATGGAGTTTCTTCCAGGATTGCACGATTCTCCTGGACCCCGGCTGGGGAGCAGGTGGTTCCTACGCATCATGGACCTGGACTTTCCGCATGAGTGGGAGCCGAACAGATCACGCACAGCGTTGCTGTATCGCTGGAATTGTTGCGAGTGGACGTATGATGAGTGCATAGGTGAAAACTTTACGCGTGGACGGACTGGCTCGGAAAGTGGGGACATTCTCTTCAGTTATGAGGATGAGGAGGAGGGGAACACAGGGCCCACTGTGAAAATGTCCTTCTACCAAGGGGGCGCTATCGATAAACACGACATCCTCGTTAGTTTCAACCGGGCGACAGAAACCACTGACATTTTGTTCAAATATAGGCACCCGGTCACTCAGGAGGTCCTTGAGAGGCCAGTTAGAGTTCCTTCTTCTTGGGCGAGGGGACCATAGGTCTTGCATGCTAGAGTAGACATGTTTCGACTCGCCGACACTCATGGCACATACATTTTCATTCAGAAATCAAGCAGCTTCCCTGTGCCATATGGGGAATATACATGCTTGGATAATCTTCTGTTAAGGTTTTTTGCAATTCACTGCCAGTATGCTGGGACGTGTCCTTTGTCGTATGGATTGCTGTTTGCACAAGGTGCAGTATGCAAATGCTGGAATGTGCAATAGGACCCTTCCCACTGGGACACAGAACTAGCAATCTTGTAAAGGCATCACATTTGCAGAACAGTAACAATGTTTTTTTAGCAAATTGGAGTCTTCTCATAAAGGTGGACGAAAACGCCAGGATGGGCTGCGAAATCACTACAAATTGAATGAAGAGCAGTAACAAGGAAGCACTATGCAGTACATAGACCATAAACGGCGCTGAAATAGGCCTCAATGCCCGTTAATCTCCACACAATGTATGCTTTACTCGGATCCATTTGTAGACAACCAAAATAAAAAAAACATGCGCATGCCATTCATGGCCAAAAACCACATTCTCATGTATTGCGGCACCGAAATTCACATGTAGCCATGGCGATGCGGCACCACCAAGTGTATAATTCCTCACAAAAAAATAGGGTGCAAGAAGATGAATGTAATATAATTGCCACTTTCTCCTTCCCGAATGTGGAATGTCAAGCAGTCCGACTAGTGTCCTGCCGTAGGGCCTTGTGCAGCTCGTTGAAACTCAGTGTTGGAGCATGGATGAAGACGTCCACTGCGGATATGCAGCTCATGCGCTTCAGAAAAATGTAATAAAGGTGTTTGCAGGGGACGTATGTTGCATTCTTCGATTCCATAACAAGGAAGTCCTCACAGTTGCAAGCTGGGTACTGTGAAACCGTGATTGTATATACGACACTGCGCGCAGCAGACCCGGCTGTTGACAACTGAAATATGCGCCCCATCCTGGGGTGAGGAACATCCCTGCAACCTTGCACTATGCAGGGCATTGCAAGAGCGTTGGCCATCCTGGTGTCGTTCGCCTTTGTTGGTGGCCGTCGTCTTTTCAGTTTCCCCCACCGATGGGTGGGCCAAGCTGCGGGGTCACCCACCGGTATGCGGGGCGAAGAGCTTCTCGTGGGAGGAGGATGACGACTGGGAATTGGATTTCGTGGAACGTATTTTAGCTTTCAGAGAATCAGGATGGAAGTACACGTTTACCCAAACACGGGAGTCCATGTTGAAGACGGGACCTCTCGGTACGCTCCGCAGCGAAGTCCTGCAGTGAGAAGAGTGTGTCCTACCTAATAACACAAATGATTTTCTGGAGGATTCCGCATCCAACAGGATGGGTGATCGGTGCACGTAAAGATGAAGGTATGTAACGTACGTTACAAAAACGGACGACAACAGCAAGTTCACATCGGATATTTGGTGCCTGAATTGTAATGTACAACCACTTGGGCTACAATAAATCAGGCCTTCCCATGAATTTCGGCACCGAAATCTGGATGAACATCTCTGTCATGTAACAACTTTGGAAGCCAGGGGATGAATTCCGGCGACAGAAATAGTAATTTGTTCACCTCATGAAACTAACCAAGCACCCAACGGATGGATTTCGGTGCCGAAATTCGGATGAACATCTTCTTCATCAAATTGTTTCTGCACATGAGGGTTGAATTTGGATGCCAAAATACGGATGAATGTGTTCCTGATTACAGTCGTGATTCACCACGTGTCCGGATATCAGTGCTGACATCCGAATGACAGTAATCCTGAATCGGCAGAATGGATGTATTTCGGCCCCGAAATTCATTCTTCATCTCCTTTTCCGACCCTAATTCTGCGGCCCTGCGGATGGATTTCAGTGCCAAATTCATCTGAAGTTTTTTTTTTCTTTTTCTTTTTCTTTTTCTTTTTCTTTGCGAAAGATGAACTTCGGCGCCGAATCTCATCCAAGTACTCCATTCTAATTTTCCTTTTTCTTCGCGAGCAATGAATTTCGGCGCCGAAATTCATCCGAAGTCCTCCCGAATCTTTTTTTTCTTTGCGAGCAATGAATTTCGGCGCCGACATTCATCTGAAGTCCTCCCGAAAATTTTTTTTTCTTCGCGAGCAATGAATTTCGGCGCCTAAATTCATCCGAAGTCCTCCCGAATTTTTATTTTTTCTTCGGGAGCAATGAATTTCGGCGCCGAAATTCATCCGAAGTCCTCCCGATTTTATTTTATTTTCTTCGCGAGCAATGAATTTCGGCGCCGAAATTCAACCGACTCCATCTCTCCAAATTCTTTTCAGGGTTTGAGCGCCGGATTTCGGCGCCGAAATTCATCCAATGCCCTCCCTCCAATATTTATTTTTCTTTGAAATGGATGAATTTCGGCGCCAAAATTCATCCTTACTGTCCGCAATGAGTAACTCTAATATTACATTTTCTATGCGACGGATGAATTTTGGCGCCGAAATTCGTCCAAACCCGACACTTACTATTTGCTTCTAGATGATATAATTTTCGGTAAATCGTTGAAAATACCCCGTTCCGACGAAGATAACAGGAATATTCTGCATTTAATGGAGAAATCGGCATATTGAACCCCTTCTGTCAAAATTAATTGCATTTTAGCCGTTTTTTTCCTTTGAAACCGATAGTATCCATTAAGTGGTCTTTTTCGCACGGGACATTGCCGCACATAAAGTATAATTTCGGCGCCGAAATTATAGTTAAATGTCCAGAAATGGCAAGTCCAACAGGCATGGACAGCATCCGTCAGGGGCAATGATGGCGGCAAAGCATAGCATGGTTCCGATTTAGTCTTCGCTCTGGATGAATTTTGGCGCCGAAATATGGATGATTTCACCTCGTCTACGCACGGACGGAGATATTCGTAATGAATTTCGGCGCCGAAATATGGATGAAATGTGCCCAAGTGCAGCCGTTTCCACTGTCCCGGAATTAATTCCGGCTCCGATATCCCACTGACAGGTTTGCTCATGACGAATGAGGACTTGGGAAGCGATGAATTGCGGCGCCGAAATTTGTAAGTTTGTGTACGAAAGCACTTGAATAGGATGAATTTTGGCGCCGAAATTCATCCGTCCGCTGATGAAACGTACCGACCTGACTGTTGAATGTCATAGGCAGGGGATTTTCATGGCGGTTGGGTTTCATGATGTGCAGATATTTCATTCAATGTCGGCTGCTCCGGGAACAGCATCCGGTGAACGGAAGGTATTTCGGTGCCGCAATTCGGATAAACCGTCTTGTACTGGTGGCTGGAACTGGCACGCGTCGTGTTCCAGTCGACTTCATCCGTGCGAACGTGTCAGGGGTCACAATCTCTTCATCACTCATACGGCAGAAAGTGGTGGACGGTGGCAACGCTTCGGGAGACGTGGCTGCTTACACATCTGCTCGTGCATAGTGGTTGCATGTTCCACCGCTTCGCTCTCTCGCTCCTTGCCTTTCTGTAGTGACATTCTCCTGCGTTTCCTCTCCTTATGCGGCATAGTGGTAGCATAGAGTTTGTGGAAGGTCAGGCAACTCCGGCAAAGAGAAGGAGGACGCGGGATTTTGGGAAGCCGCCGACGACACGACTTAAGCTCCGTCTCATGCATGAAATGCAGACCTCGTTATCCGGAGACTCGGATCGCCCACCAGTGAGAGATTCGTGCTTTGCGGATATGAAGCACTCCATACGCAATATTCCTTTTACACATTTTTTTTTGCGTGCAGTGTCTCATGTTTTCCTGTTTGTTTGACATGGGAGCTGGGGAGGGATCGCAGGGGGGCGAAGCAACACAGTCAACTTTGGATACTCCTGCCCGGGTGCTGCGCTCGCAAGGTGGAAGTGCATCGAGGCAGGCGAGTCCTCATTCAACACCTCAGATATCGCCTCAGAAAAGCCCACCTAGAGTTCGGAGTCGAGGAAGCAGAAGGAGCCCATGGCTTCGCCAGTAAAACCCCTAGGGAGACTGGAAGCGGAGATATTGGGTTTGCAGTCAATTTCAAAAAACACGAATGCGGTGGAGGCCGCTGGAGATGTGGGAGTTGGATCTGCAGAAGGGCGGCCCATTGAGCTGACAGAAGGAGAGGACGACAACGTGGTACGACTTGGCGACGATCAGAACCTGCTGGAGCTTGCGGAGAAGCAAAACCTCCAGGACATTTCCTTCTCTGCAGACTCTTATCTTTCAGGCATTTTGCTTCGTGAAGAAACATTAGAAATTCAAATTACGTGAAACAGGAAGACTTGTTGATTCCACAGTTGATCCACTGGAGTATAACGTCCTGTTCAACCATGTGGGAGAGAAGGACATTCTTTGTGATTTGTCGGGCAAGCCATGGAGGTATGGCAGGACCAGGAGTCCTGCATTCATCCCAGACGCTCATGGAAACATGTACGGATGTTGAAGGCAGGGTCCTCGACATCACTGCAAATACAGGTGAGAACGTTAATTGAATGCGGCACCAAAATTGACACCATTTCCGTTTGTGTATGTTTGCTTGTGCGAGGAAGCGACTCATTCTTGAGTTTGGTTGTGGTTGTGTCGTATGAATTTGCAGGTGCCTGTATGTGGGCGGGAAGGATGTCGAACCGATTTGTGTTCTCATTTGAGGGGGATACGGCCTTGTACGATTACAATTTGGCGGGCCTTCAGCGTTTGCCTCCGACTGAGGATCCCAAAAACGCAGAAGATGACGTGGAAGGGGAGGAGGAAGATGAAGAGGAGGAAGTCCAGGAAATTCGTTCGATGCAGGGGCGCCCGAAGCCGCTTCCCCAATGCCTGTCTTCGAGTGAGTTGCACCATAGTAAGTGTATTGGTTTCGGTTGTAGGGACCATGCAACCTGCCGATGATTCCCTGTTTGAATTCTCTAATGTACTTCATTCTATGTTTGTGCGTACACTCAGCCTTGCAGAGTCGTCCGACGAGGAGAAGCTGGGAGACTTGCCCGAATCGGACCCTGTTGCAGAGGAGAGACAGAATCGCATCGGCCATTCTTTGCCAGAAAATCGTTTCTCGCGAGTCCCCAGAAGCCTTTTTTTCTACCAGCCTATGCAGACACGGCTGCCAGAGAAGCCATCAGGAGGGAGGATAGGCCTACTCGGTTAGAGCAATTGACATACGGGAATGAGCAGAGAATTATAATGAGGCGTGAGGCCAAACATAGAATTGTGAAAGGCAGAGTAGGGAAGTTCGTAATAGAATCCGCGTCCGAGAGCGAGGGGAATGTTGAGGACACTTCCGCACCCAGGTGGACAGTTCCGGCTGGTGAGGATGGTATTTTTTAGGGGAGGGCTTCTCAGAGTAACAGCGGTAGCGACAGTGCAGGTTCGGAGGCAGGTGGAAGGCAGCCATCCTTGCATGAGGCCGGGGATGCATCGGACAGTGATAGCGGATCCTCACCATAGCAAAGTCTCATTTGGATCCTTTTGTTGTACAGTTCTGAAACACTTAATGAAAATATTGACGATTTGAAAAATCATTGTGTTCAGACTGCTTGTCCGATTCCCTACATTTCTTCCGCCAACCAAAATGTATAATAAAAGCAGAAGAGACGCAAACTTCAGTGAAGAACCCTACAAGTAATTTATGCACACCATCGAGCCGAGAACTTGAAGCCATGAAAACCCTGCCGTTTCTAACATTCCTATTGGGAAATTTGGCGCCGAAATAGCCCAATGCGCGCCTTCGTTATATGGGCCTCAAAAATTCCGCGGATGAATTACTGTACCAAAATATCGCGATGGAAGCCTTCAGCACAAGGCACTTCAGCACATTCCACTTGGGTATTTCGGCGCCCAAATAGCCCGTTCTGCGCCATTAAATACCGCACTATATCACATTTTAAGAGGTAATTTCGGCGCCGAAATACCCCGGTGGATGTCTTCAAAACACCATTTTAGCACACTGCTCTTGGGAATAACGGCGCCGAAATACCTCATTCCGCATCCTGGACCAGGAGAAACAGACCCTATTACCGAGGTAAGAGGACATAACACCGTCAATAAAGGCAGGAAAATTCCAATTCCGCGGATGTCCGCTCATGAGCTCATAGGCTCATGGGCTCATGGGCTCATGCGCTCATGAAATAGTAAACCTCGTATCCTGTGTTTCAATGAATTTGCAGCTTCGTGTGAATAAGTTTACTGTGCTGACGTTTGTGACCTCCTTTCGCGGAAATGTCACCCAACAACTAAAAGAAAGGCCCCAAACTGAAAAATTCAAGTCATAACCACCCCTATCGCAAGCCCCCCCACATCCTCCCTGAAGTCCCTGTGGCGTTTCTGTGCTCATTTCTTCACTACCAAAACACTGCCGCAACAAGCTGTCTATACCAGTAACAGCAGCTATCCAGGAGCTTCCACACGCTACAAATACAACGCGGAGGTCAGCCAATTGTCAGTACTTGCAGCCAATTGATTTCCTGTTGGTTCAAGAGTTGGACAACCAGAACACTAATGTAATGTATGTATGTACAAATTTTCTCGGTGCAGTCATATCTACAACTCAAGAATTGATTAAAAAATAATGCCTCGAAGTACTCTAGCCACAGTGACAGCACAGATCACATCCACTTTGGTACTCATACACATCCACTTTGATCATAGCTCGTCGTTCTAAAACATTGTACATGAGGAACAACAACTGATCTATAGCCTAGACAGTCGCACTCCTTGCAACTTCCAAATCTAAGTTCAAATCCGTGATATTTCAGTGATATTTTGTGCGTAGCAACAAGCCTGTCAGATTGTGTTCAAAGATGGCTAATGAGAGGGGAAGCTACAAATTATCAGCAACCATAGCTGGGAAAAATGCACCATTGGTAGTAAGGAATCGCATGCTTCATGAGCAAACTCCGAAATCAGAATTCTCTCATAGACGAGAAGCAGGGGCGAGTAATATTGATTTGTGGGTGGATGGATCTTTGTATCCACACAACCCCGTTGACGGCAAATGTCCACAATTCGGACAGTGAGCGAGTTTGGAATTTACTGGGGATGCAAGAGCGCCCCTACTGGGTTACTCTGAAAATCTTGCCACAAATCATACAAGAATTGAATTAAATTTCGTTGAGGTTCAGAAAGAGATATCGTCGTTGCGTGAGCTGGTCAAGAGTTTGCAAGATTCAGCTGAGGAGAGAGAGAGACTCTTACATTCAGCAACACAGAAACGTCTCGTAGACAAAGAGTAGAGGAAGAAAATGGTCAGATTATGTTAGCAAGTGAATCGTTGAAAGCGGAGGTATCAGCTCTGAAAGAGCAATATCACAGCATGAAGGCATCTTACGAGGAGTGTTTAGGCCGCCTGAACACTGATGTACTGAGCTCCGATGAGCGCGATCAAATGCTGATAGAATTTTGGATAGAGATAGAATCGCTCAAAGAAGAGCACAAAAGAAAATTGGATTCAATTTGCTCTGAGCTACGCAGAGAACCAAGGCGACCTGAGCAGCGACGGGAATTGAGGGATGGAAAAAAAAATGGTGAGGACTCCCTATGGGTACAGGGGTGTCATCAGACCAAGGAAGGATGTGGCTGAATTGGCGCCTAATGGCGGTCATGCAAAACGTTTGAGGTGTTTAGCAAGAGCTATCATTGCCCCAGCTACTGCGAGAGATATTCAAAGTGCAAATGCAACCCAAGGAACGAGAAATCGCTTGTGTGGAAGTAAAGAGACACAAGTGCAGACTGCGAAGGTGTTTGCCTCTATGTTGTCCAAGACAGAAGTTAAGTCAATGTGCGAATCAGCGAAGTTGAGCACAGTTGGTGTGCATATGGCCAACTACTACTTGGATAAGATTGGGGAGAAAGTAGGAGTAAATGAGATTCTAGAAACTTGCGATCGGCAAGGTATAAACGCACAATGGATATGGAGCCATCTATAAAAGTTCAAAATGTCTGCCAAAGCTTCTGGTCGGGGCCTTCGCATTGGTTGCTTGCCAAATCCTCATAAGGTGTCATTGCTTCGGAAAGCGTTGAATCTCAAGCTACTTGAGTATGTCGGCGAATACTACTGCATCAACAATAGCCTTGAGATTCCAGCCACTGCCAAGTCAAAGAGCAAAGAGCCTGTCAGAATAGCGCTCAATCATAATAATTCCATCTTTGTCGTTGTGGAACAAGTGCAGCGCACAATGGTCGAGCTCTACGACATCACACCCGCAGGTAACACCTTAATTTTGTAGTGTTGCAAGAGATGTAGGGTAAAGCTTCTGATAGGAATCTATTGATTAAACACCTGGGGATTGTAGCATCTCCCCACAACATCTTAAGTTCTCTTGACCTGCAAATTTATTGAGGATTGGGCATTGAGGATTTGGCTGTGTTTGGTTTCAGAATTGCAGGGACACCCTCTTATTTTTGTCATCAAGCTAGATGAAGCTGAAATGTGCAGCATGCTCAAAAGATGGAGAGAGTGTCTCTAACACTGATGAACCGGGCTTTGGACACTACGATTGAGCCAAACAGTGAACAATTCTTCTCAGTTCAGTCAGAGAGGGAGATTTGGCCCATCGCTTCATTCCAAGTGGTGCGGGAAACCTATGAAACATTGAGTTGGGTCTTCTCGCAAACTACCATTCCTGCATTGATTCAAGCACAGGAGCAAGGACAGCCACTGGATGTCCCGGGTATTAGATCCCTTAAGGTGGAATGGCAGATGCTTCCTTCTGTGTTGGGCATACAGACAGAATGGCAGAAAAAACAAATGATGCATCACGGACATTCTCGAATAGTGGCATGCGATGCAACTTTCGGGACAAACAAGAAGAAGGTTGGTTCCAGGATCACCATGTGCCTGCGGACAGAGCTCAACTATTTTTTGCATGGTCACAATTTTTCGGTCCCCTCGCTCCTCTGTATTCCTGATAAATTCTGTTGCATGCTTGTTCTTGCAGTATCCTTTGTACACCATGATGGGTTGGTGTTTGATGAGTGGCTGAATGGTATTCTAGTCGCGTACATAATCACGGCAAGGTGCAAAGCCACGGATCTGCGACCTTGGATGTAGGCACTAAACCAGCAAATGCAAGCCGTCAAGGCTGAGTGGCGCCCTAACGCCTTCATTGTAGACGACGCAGATGCGGAAATTGCTGCTATCAGGTAGCTCTGCCTCCTACACTGCTGATCCTTTCACATATCCAACGTGCACACATGTGTTACAGTCATTCAATCTCACAACAAACAGCTTTGTGTGGGGGGGTTGTGCAATTTTCCTGTGTTTGTGTCATGTTCGGCGAGCCTGGCAAAAGAATGTGGTCTCCAAGATCAGAGATCCAGAAGTACGTGCCGCAATGTTGCAGGATCTTGCAAAGATCATGTACGACAGAAAAGGCACATCTGGGGATGCAGGTGAGGCTTGGGCAGTATACCAAATCATCTCCTTGCGGGAGAAGTACCCCAACGAGACTGTATTCTGCGACCTGCATGGACACCGAGTGGCTCCGAAAGCGAAAATGTGGATGAAAGGTTCTAGAAACATACCACATGCCTCTCAAGATACTAATGCTGCCTTAGAAGCTTATCATGGCAACCTCAAAGCGCAATTGAAGTGCACCAAAAGTGTTTTGACTAGCAGAAGGGTAGATTGGCTCATCTCCGAACTCACTGGTGATGTCCTCACCCATTATTGGTACATGTCTCATGCGAAAGCATATGGATTTGTCAGAAACAAACGGCTGGAGGGGTTTGTTGTTAGTTCCATATTGCTTGCCAAGCACATTCCAGATGGCAACGTCCAGCTGACGCGCACCCCTGGTGGCCCTGCACTTGTTCAATGCGCAAGGGAATTGGGTAGGACATTCACAATTCACAAACCTGAATTATACTGGGCTTGCTGTGATTGCTCCTGGGCCCAGAACGGGAATATGTGCGCACACCAAGTGAAAGTTGTGCAGATGATCCATCCTCATCTCGAGGTTGGCCTCATTGCAAAGTTCTGTGGAACTCTGATGGGCACATCTAAAGGTGGCCTTCACAATTTGGTGAGAGGTTCTGAATCCCCGACTTGTATCCCATCATCTTCGCAAACTCCTCCACATCAGAGATCCCCTTCTTTATAACTAGATGAACTTATTACCTTTTTCATCTAAACCAGATGAAAAATACAGCTTATGATGACCCTGGAGAATTGTTTAATTACCCTTAATTATGGCTAATTAAGGAGTGAAACCCTAACCCTTACCCTATAACCTACTAGTTAAACCTAGCTAATGGATGACATCCGTCGGGTTTCGAGATAAGGGGTTTTGATTATTCATCCTGACGGATGAAATCCATGTCTGCATATCAACCAAAACACTTGTGTTAAAAAGTGATCTAGAAAAAACTAGGCTACTGTCTACTTGTGGCACTGCTACTGCTACTGAGGATTGACAACCCTAAACAACCTTGAGGGCTGACACACGCGTAGCAATCGACCTGCATAAAAATGGCATCGTACCCCGCACGTGTCCGAGCTGCCACTACAGCAGCAGGTCACCACGGTTGCGATGCTCGCTTTGCTTCGAGACCTATGTTGTTGGGCCAAACCCTGCAATGAACTTAGCCATCCCCTCATTTCCAAAATCCCGTCCGGTTTGCCCGCCTGCAAGTCAACAACAGTAGATGGTATCAAATGAGCCCTGAGCGCCCATGAACACAACCACGTGGAATGTGGCTATGAACCAAATAATGTTGAGGCCTTGGGATCCCATTGCTGGGGAGGCAGCTGGCCTGGAGGTAAACCGTGTTGCGGATATGTTATCCCCATTGGACTAGTCTGTTGTACCAGTCTGTTGGTATGCCAGTCCCTTGGCCCCTTACCCATCTCCCCACAATCCAAACTTGACATAGCTCTCTCACAGCCAATTTCAGGACTAATCTTACCCTGGCTGGTCTCAAACATCACTATGACAAAAGGAGTATTGAAGAATACAAATAGATTACTAAGTCTGGCTGGCAAGGCTGAGTAAGGCTGGCAAGACAGTACGGCTGGCAAGGCTGAGTTTGAGTCAAACAAAGTAAAGCTCTGGAAGCTTTTGACATGCCTTGTATCCATCAAATGCTAGACGAGGAGAAGTTTGGAAGTTATCTTACTTACACATGTTATAAGGAAGGTTAACATAATTTCTAACTTTGAGAAGAGAGATCCAATCAGTGGGTGGATACCTTTATCAATATCACAGGCCACCACTGAGCCAACCTCTTCCACTTTTTTCACATATCGAGCTGCTGAGCAGGTGGACTCGAAAGCCAATAGTTTGCTGAACTTGTCTGGTGAACCTGACCAAGTATGCCAGTGGGCGGCATAGCTACTGGTCTGGGGTGTGGTGGCAATCGCGGATGTAGCATCGAGTTGGTCGCTGGAGAAGGGCCCACCTGTGATTGCAGTTGGAATTGGCCAAAGACCTAGAAAATGTATAACCCAAAAATGGAATGGTGTGGGGAAGCCGGGGAGGGGGAATGCTTGCGCATGAGCCTGGCTAGGCTCACGCCACGTCAGCAATCATCCACATGTGCAGGCCCTAATTCCGTGCTCTCTCCCCCCCCCCCCCCCCCATTACCGCGGATCGGTTGTCGCCTATGTCCTTATTTTTTTATCCCTCGTCATCGCCCCCACATGAATATTCTTTCCGACCGAGAACAATGGTAGGTTTGTGGATGGTTTAGGATCGAGGACATGATTTTTTAATGAGGAGATCGCCCGCTAGAGAATTGAATATTAACAGCAAACCACTTTTTTTGCAAAGTAGTTCATTCATTCCAACCCACAAACATTTTTCAATGCCGGAATCTGAAGACCTACCCCAGGCAATCCCTAACTGTACTTACGGGAACGCGCGAAGAACTTGAAAAACAGTTTGGGGATGGAAGCAAAACCAAAACACATTTTATTAAGTCTCGGTACTTGAACCTCAAGAACTATTGGAACTACTTCCAGAGTCTGCAACAATATCATCTATGAACACAGCAGCCCATCCGCGACGTTTTTTTTTTCCGCGACCCCCATGGAGAGGCGAATACATTGTTTGTTGGGACAACACCCGTGCGCAAGCTTCCGCGTAAACCGGCAAGCGGTAAGCTCTAGGGGGACTCGGGGACATGTAGTATCCTTGGAAACCGAAAGGTGTCTGCGTATTCGATGACTGGTGCCAAACTCTGGAAAGCAAGAAGAGGAATGGTGGTAGATGTTATCATCCAGAAATAGACAATGTAAGCAACCATCTGTCGAACGGGAATGACACAAGGAAATGCAACATATTTTGCATGACTAGAGCCGAACTTACTCACACTCAAAATCGAAGTCCACGTCGAGATCCTCGTCAGGCGCTTTGGGCTCCTCAAGAAGTCCCTCCGTGGATGGGGCAGAAGTAGTGCCCGACTCAAGCTGATGAAGCTCGCTTGAGAAGAGCTCCGTATCAGCCTCCATGCCAAAGAAGTGCCTTCCGGCGCTTTTGCACGCATGAAAAGATGCTCCTGCAAATCGAAGATGAACGAGAAATCAAAACAAGGCTTCCCTAAGCTCCCTGCCCACATTTCAAACACGGTGTTCAGGGCCCCACCTGTTCCCATAGACAAGTCAACCACTCGTCCACCGTGACGGCTGCATGTCTCCACCAAAGTATGCATGAGAGCTGGGGATTTCTCCCGTGCACCTCTCCAAGGGACACAAGTTGACCTTTTCGTAGTTCGACCCGAGTCCACGTAATTGAAGATTACATCATCCTCCACAGGCTCGCAGGTGGGGTCAATGTGAGCTGCAAGGTCCCTCAACTGGAACTCAGCAATACCAGGAGGAAGAGTGTCCTTACGCACCCTCACCAGGCACAAAGCTTCGAACACCCGAGTCTGTCAATAATCACGAAGAGAGCATAAGGCAAAAGACAAAACCTACTTTTGACATTTATTGAAGAACCACGAAACTTTAATTCAAAGGAACCAACTCACTTTCTGCCCCGGGAACTCGCCCTTCGCAAGAGGCAGAGTGTTGATGCATGTCCAAGTTTTGATGACACGAAACCCGGAAGCTTTCATGTAGCTGAAAATAGTTCTCTGTGCCGACATGTCCTTTGACTGCATGAGAAGAAGAGCCCCCGAGTCAGAAAGGAATTTGTTGCTGAATGAGAAAGCCCACTGCCAGTAACGAGAATCCGATTTGTTCCAAGTGGGGGTTGAATTGGAAGGCAACACATCAGGGACAGGGAAACCGTCAGGAATGTCCAGCACCACAAGGTTAGTCGCGTATGCCTGCTGAACTCCATTCACCCAATCTGGCCTTTTTGTGACCTACAGCCAAAAACAGGAGACAGTGTCACAAGCCCAATCCAGATCCAACAGGAAATCAATCCCCTCGACAAGCCAGAACAAGTTGCCAAAACAAAATTATTCACACAACAGTTAAGACATATGTGCTTACCTGAGTGAGGAACGAAACAAGCATGTCCCATGATTTCGAGGGCACCCCTTTGAATGTGGACTTCCTGGATTCCATCATTGCCAGAAAACTTTCATTCACCACCTTACGATGGAACTGGCCCAAAACCCTGGATGGATGTTCTCTCGCATCAAAAGGCTGATCCCTCGACTTTGTTGTTCTCCTATCCCTCCTAGTTGGAGAAGGCTGTCTTTTAGTGACCTCTGACGGGCCCTGTTCCTGCGGAGCTGCACTCTTCCCCTTCCCCTTCATATCCCCGGCAATCTTCCCCTTCCATTTTGGAGTAGCAGATTTCTTAGGCTCTTTTGCAGCCAGAGCAGCAATGATTTTGTCCTGAATGTCTTTGTCAGCCAGTGGGGCAAGTGCCGCGGCGTTGTCGTTAAGGTTTCTCAAAACAACTTCATCGAATGGTGTGTCCTGTTTTGGCAGATCAAGGTACCACCCACAGTCTCTGAAGTGCGCCCTACTCTACTCTCTGGCAATACCAGCCGTGTACATTGTCTTGTCATTGGAGGGGTCAGCCCATGAGTAGATGAAGTCTAGGTCATCGCTAAGGTACTTTCCTGGTATGAGGACATGATACATGTATCTGAATGTCACACACACCCAAAATCCAGACAGTCAATCGATCTGATCAGGACACAGATCACACATCACGAAAAAGGTATTGGCATGTAGGTCAGTAACACTGATAAACTAACATTTGAAAGCCCGAATCAACCTTGCGTTGACGCAATGTTGATTCGAGCTGAAATGGAAAACACCAAATTTGGAGAACTGCACTTTCAACAAGCACCTACGAGAGGGAACCCATTATCCTAAAACATCTCATGCACAACATGGAACCCCAATCAACCTTGCGTTGACGCAAAGAAGATTGACGTATACACCTATGATAATGTAGCATTGAGAGAGACAGTGATTGACAACGGAATTCAACATTGCGTCAACGCAAGGTTGTTTTCATTAACAGAGGAAATGGAAAACAGTGCTTGAAAACAACCATCCGAAGATCTGCTGGTATGGATATTCAACCTTGCATTGACGACCTTAACTTCCCTACAATTGTATGGAAATTGGGGTACTTCTGTGGGACATTTCTAGCAATCCATACCGTCAAACAACGTTGCGTCAATGCAAGGCTGTTTGTTGGTACAGTGTAAGCTCTAAACAGCATTTCAAACAGACTCCAAACAGACTTTAAGTTCATCCTGGCAGCATTGGAACTAGAAACCACCAAAAAAACAGCCCAAGAACACAGGAAAACCTACATAGCCTGGCCCTTCATCAACCTTGCGTTGATGCAAGGTTGATTTGCCTGTCAATTTTTGCCCTTTCACATGCAGAAAAATGACATCATTGGATACACTAGGTACATGAAAGTGAAACCAAAACAACGGGATACAAGCTTGCGTTACCGCAATGTTGCTCGTCTGCACGTCTAGAGCCTTCAGAGGTCCCTAAAAACCTCCAAATTCGCAGTTCTACATGGAAAAAACGACACAAGAATACAGAAATATACACTTCAAATACCAGATTTGTTTCTTGGAGGTCACACCTGTACAACACTCGTTTCATTGTTTGCCTGCTGTTGTACAGGTTTTTGAATTCGTAGGACCTGGAGATTCCTTTGTCTCTCTCAAACTCCCTGAAGAAACAGTTGTTCCAGACAGTGAGCTTCCATCTCCTGATATAGGCCTCCAGTGTGATCCGGGGGCAAGCCATCTGGATTTTGTAGTCTGCCATTGACTCCCCAAGTGTAGCCACCACTCGTTTTTCCAACTGCAGCAAGAAAGATCATAAGAATTGTGGAAAGAGCACGGAGCAGCACAAGCATTTGAAAATGGTTTTGTGGAAACCTTACCTGGCTCCAGAAGGTTGCTTTGTGTAGCCACTGGTCGAATGTGTGGTCGCTAACAACTTTTATTGCTTGTGTCTTTGAGTCCCTCTCAGGAGATGGGAACATGTTGGTGTCTCTCACAAGTGGATCAGAATTCCAGATCTCCAACCACCTAATTTTGGTTGAATTGTCCACCATTGAAATGGAAAGGCGATGCAGTTTCTCTTGGGTCATCTCTGGCTTGGAGCCATATTTGTCATAATGTGCTTTCACCTGTTCCAGAAATTCCGTGCCAAGACTTGGTTCTGCTATGCGGATTTGTTTGTCGAACGCACTCATGAGGTTTTTCCTTTGATTGTTCATCTCGAATTTCATAATGTCCTCAAGCCCAATTGCAGACCTCTGCTCTTCTGTGTGGGAAGCATAGTACTCTGCTTTCGCCTTCAAACCAGTTTTTGCTATTTCTTGTTGCATACATTACAAGGAGAAAGAATCAAACACTGCCATTTTTTGATAAAATTTGCAGTAACAACAATCAAACAGATGTCAAGAAGCTTACCGTGTACATGTAGTCAAGAAAAGCCTCCCTTGTCAGGCTGTACCATGTGCTTGTCTTCTTTTCAGCACACCTCTTAATCTGAGGACTGAGCACGTTTGTGAATGACTCCAGTGGCATCAGCCCTATCTTCTGGATACAGAATAGAGTGTGGCAGAGATTTGTTGTCACATGGGAGGTTTCGTTGGACCTGGAAAAACCTTCAACTCATAAGATGATTTCTAATTGTGCAAACGCAGATCGGAACGGGAATAATGTTGGTAACTTACTTGTTTATGTCGTGCATGGCTGACAAGAGCTGCGTGACACGTCCTTTGTGGTCGAGTACCATGGAAACCACGCTCCAGTGCCATTTGATCTCGTCCGAGTGCAAGCTTGAAATGTAATCCATCTAAGCAAGCAGTCTATGGTTCCCATCCCAGACAAAAAACATCTTTCCCATAAACGTTTTTGTGGAGGCCTTTTTGGACAGCTTGAACTCAAACTCCCTGTTTACATCCCGCCAACATGCATCCCAACTTTGCTCTATGTCCTCTGTTACAAGACACTCCTCTCCTTTCGTAAACTGCCTCCGACTCTGTATGTAATACGTTCACTTCTTGCAACTTGCCCTCATGCTTCACCTGCAATTGGTATAACTGTTGTTTATGTGCCTCATGCAACTGGTCCTGCTCGAGGCCTGCTTCAATCAAATGTCCCTTGGCCAACTGCAAGGCAGCCTTTGTGTCCTCCAACTCTTGCTGTAACTGGAGATTGACCTCCTCATCTACCTTGTTAGCACACTCAGTGGCAATTCAAGCCTCAAACTCCTTCCTGAGTTCCTCCCTCAAAGCTGCCAATTGGGTAGATGGAACATGGGATTTCACATAAGTGCCCAACAAATTAAGTGTCCTGCTTATGGAACTCATAAGCATGGCCTGCTGGGGGTCATCATGGTGAACTTGCTGCTGTTCTCCCTGATCCTCCACAGTGTGATGCCTCACCAACCATTCAGGCCATTGCCCCACCAGATCCTCTTCCTAAGCCACCTCATCCTCCACAGGTGTTGCAGTGTCCTTATATTCTACCCCTGGTACCTCCGTCACAAGTGTGGGGATTACATGCACAGCAGGGTTTTCCCTGGACAAACGCTGCACCTCTAGAACCACTGATTCCCTTACCAAGCCAGAGTTTTCATAGAGAAGGTCACCCTTCTCAATTTCAGCCACAACCTGCTCTGTAGTGGGAATGTCCAACCTTTCGCCGTCCAGAGCAATTGGGGGTGGTGTCACAGCATGTTCTAACTGTGGAACCTCTAAGACAACTGAGTCAACTGGTTGTGGTGGCTGTGGTACCGAATTGACTTCCTTTTCCCTCTCCGAAGGCCGTGCTTCCAATAATAATAGCCCCCTGTGCTGCTGTGCCCCATCCTGCACAAGAGCTTGGGAAACATCTCCTTTTGTATTCCGTGAAGCCAGTGGATCCGCCACTACAGTCATACCCCGCTTCTGTCTCTTAGACTGGTGTTGCCCTGCCAGTCCACCCTCACTATGTGAGGAGCCCTGCTCTTCAATTGCAGTGGTTACTGCCTCAAATACTCCCATCTCCTTACGTTCCCGAGTATCAAGTATGCAAGAGTCAAGAATGATTTGGGCAATGACTGGACCAGACACAATGATCGGAGACTTAGCAGCAGTGCCCTATAACCTCTTCATCTCGTCCACCAGACCATTGTACATTAACTCCGCCGAAGCTACATCCTCTCCCCTCAAAGCTTTCAGGATCTCCTCTGTGAATGACCTGCTCAAATATTGTTGGTTCTGTTTCATGGCAAACAGAACGTTCAATATTTGGCCAACTTCTCTGAGCCCTGGGTACTCGGCTTTGGTACAAGCGTAACCTTGAGTCTTAAAGAAACTCCCTTCTTGGAACAAATTCCCTATTTGCAATCTTGCCATGTGCTCATCCACATCCACATGACCCGATGGCAAATCAAACAATTGCTGCAAGTACTGGGGAGTAATTTCTATATCTACTCCCCTCACCTGGGTAACTCCTGTTCGAGGTTCAAAGTTCTGAAGAAATTGAATCATATACTGCTGATGATGCAAGGACCAGTCCTTGCGTAGCAGCCCCTCCAATTACAACTCCCTCAGCAGCTGCACTGCCTGCGGTGTAGCAATTGTTTGCTTCTGCAGAATCGTGGTGCTCTTCACCCTGATATCCTCCATTTCCCTCATTCTCTTTATTCTAGACAAACAAAAAGGCCTTGTTTGAAACAGCTAAAGGAAAGCTTGCAGGGCAAAGAGCATAAAGGTATGGTTGGCACAGAATGGAACAGGTAAGTGCGTGTAAGCCTGTGGGGCTTGCAAGTATCGAGTGAGAGAAAATGTACTCTCAATTTGTCCATCCTTGCGCCACTGCGTGAGAAGTAAAGCGAGCGTGTAATCCGTTACATCCGCCATAGCTACAAAGCTAGTGCTTTGATTGCCCCTCCCGTCAAGACACTGGCTATTCGGAGCCACCCCGACTCGGGGGGTGCTATTCCGTGAGCCTGGAGCCGTGAGCCTGTGAGCCCAGGAAACCGTGAGCCCAGCACAGGCTCACGCCACGTCAGCATACATACAGGGCCTATTTCCGCGGGTGTCACCTATTTCCGCGGGTTGATCAGCCATTTCCCGGGAATGCAGAGTGGATATGTTACATCCATTGTATCCATTGCATCCATGCAGACGTTATCAACATACCAAGCCCTCACAAGTTTATGTGGGTACGTTGTGAGGAGGTGCACACTGACATGATCTAAAGCGGATCCCTACGAAATCTTTTCTTACTCACCACCCTTGCGAACATGCCAGGTATGTGCGGGAGCATCATGGATGCTCATTAGATTTGAGAATGCCTCACAGCTCTTTGATGAGGTGGACTTCACCGTGATGGATTCACCAACCATTCTTCTAGCAGGAATGGTTTGGAGACCAACGACCAAATGATGCGAGAATGTTGTACACGAACCAAAGTCGTTTGTTTGTTTTTGCAATGCACTCAAGTCTGTGAGGTCCAGAAAACACTAAATAGATTGAAGGAACAATCCGGGCAGTCCATGCAACCCCCATCTCCAACAATAGTTTGTTCCCATTAATGTGCATTCCACGCACACATTGCAAACAGGACAACAAGGACACACAACCATCCCATTTCAAATTTGGCCCCGAATAAAACCAAAAGAAAACTTCATATCAAGTGTCACAGTCATCAGAATCAGTCTCGACCTCCTGTGCTATGTCATCCACAAAGATTCTGGCCCCAACACCACGTCTTCTACCACGGCCGTCGATGGGTGGACTCCGAGTGCTATGAACGGTCATGCTAGTTGCGAGTGCCTCCGCATAGACAGGTAGCATGCAAGACCGAGGAGGACTAGAAAGAAGTCCAAATAGGTGTGATAGCCCTGGAGGGCAAGTGGAAGCACGCGGACTCCTGCACATGTCGACAAAAACCCATTCAGAACACAATATGCAATACACAAGTCCAACGAAGAGGATGTCTGCCATGTGAACTTTGCCTCAAGAACAATGATTCTCGATATTGAAACAACAATGCAAGCATCCACAGGTTGAACTTACTCACAAGCAAAGTCGGAGTCCAGATCCTTGTCGGAAGTCTCCTCTGTATCAATATCAGCAGGACAGGGCTTCGAAAGGACTTGAGAAGTGTGTCCACCCAAACCCATCAGGAGGTTCTTGTAAATCTCAGCATCCCCTTCAATCCCAAAGAGATGTCGCGCACTGGCCTTGCAAGCGTGGTACGAAGCACCTGCAGTGGAATAGAATGAAGGAAGCAGACATTGAAGACACATTTGGAACGGTGGGAAGTACTGAAAGTGCAAGCTCAATCAAACCTCATGAAATCTGAATGTTGAAGAGACGAACCTGTGCCCATTGACAAATCCAGAACTCTGGCGTCTGTGTAGGTGCAGCACTCCACAATCGTTTGAATGAAAGTCGGGCTCCTCTCCCTCGCCCCTCTCCAAGGAACCCCATTCCCCCTTCGCAAGCAGACGTTGCTGTCGACGTAGTTGTGGTGCATGTCATCCGTGGGAGGATCTGTCCTGTCGTCTATGAACTTGCCCCCATGAGTGATGGCGAACTCCGAAATGCCGGCCGGAGTCGTTGGTGGATGCACTTGGACGAGACAAACAGCTTCAAACAAACGAGTCTGCGAACAACACATCCACGAGGAACTAAGAAGCTTCAAAAATCAGGCCCCTACATATGAGTTCGAGCGACCTACACAACTCCATCCGAGAACCACCAAGAAGAGGAAGAAGAAGGCAAATTTACCATCTCTCCCGGACGATCCCCCTTCGTAAGGTACATGCTGTTCACACAATTCCATGTCTTCAGGACTCTCATGCCCGAGGCTTTCAAATAGCTGGCAAGTGCATGGCGACAGCGAACGTCGGCGGACTGTATGAGCACCAAAACGCCTGCATCGGACAGGAAAAAATTGCAAAAGGAGAAAACCCACCGCCAGTAGCGCTCATCAAAAGCATTCCAACCCGGACAAGCACCCAATGGAGGGACATCCGGGACTGCCAACCCATCAGGGATGTCCAAGATTATGAGTTCGGCTGCATATTGCTTCTCCTTCCCGTTCACCCAGGATTTGGTCATTTTAGCCTGCAAACAAAATTACAATGGAATACTCAAGAGGATTGAAACGATCCATGCCCACAGCAGAGAAGAAACAAAAGAGAACACGCACCGTGCCGAGGAACTCCACAATCCTCTCCCACACTGGTGATGGCTCGCCCTTGTAATCAGATTTCTTGGACTCCATCATGGCAAGGAATCCAACGTTGGCCATCTCCAACCTGGTAGGGCGAATGACCCTCGTCGGATGTTCCACTGCATGGTATGGGTCCTTGGGATCAACCACCCCCTTGTTATTTCCCACGGATCCCCTACCATGCGGTGGAGTCTGTTGGACATGCACCACTAGGCCAATATCTACAACACTTCCCTGCCCTTGTGCCACCTTCCCTCTACCCCTTCCTTTCCCCACAACACCAACAACATCTTTTCCCTTTGCCTTTCTACCTCTACCCGGGGTATCCTGAGCGGGAGGCTCCTTCTTTGCCAGAGTCCTCAAATTTTGTTCATGAATGTCGAGGTCGGCTGCTGCGGCAGTGGCAGCAATTCGCTCATTCTCTCTCCTCAAAGACACCTCCGGAGCTGGGGTCTCAAAAGGAGGGCAATCCAAATACCAACCACAAGAAGAAAGATTGTCTGGGCCCCAGTCATGCAAAATCCCAGTAGTAAACATGGTCTGGTTGCCAGCAGGGACAAGCCAGAGGTCCACGAAATCTGGATGTTTGTCTAAGCAATTCTCTTCCATGAGAACAAACTTTATGTACCTGCAGGAACAGAGACAGCCTCATTATGCAATGCAATTATTGTCTCTCAGCTTTTCCATCACACCAGGAAGACCCCCTTAAACTGTATGCGTCACAGTACATTGCAACCACAGCACACTAAGTAGCCTGAACGGCCCAGGGTGTGCACCTGTAAAGGCATCGTTTCCAGGCTTCCTCTCCTTTTTCTTGCTGGTCAAGGTCATGTGTTCGACTGATGCCACCCTCCTTGCTGAACTCTCTAAAGAAACAAGAGTGCCACACTGTGGCTCTCCATTTCCTCATGTATGCTTCGAAGGAGACCTTTGGTGCTGTCATAGTGATGCCATAGTCAGCCAGCTGAGTATGCAGAACCGACCGTGCCCTTTCTTCCAACTGCAAAACAATTCAAATGCAAGAATGAACCCAAAAACAATCACAGTGAATGTGAGAGGCAATGGAAAGAGAAGGACAGGAAAAGAGAAAAGAAAGTGACACAGGAAAGGACATCACACCTGGCTCCAGTAAGTGGCCTTGTGAAGCCATGTGTCCAGCACATTGTCACTGACAGGAATGACACGATGGGTCTTCTTCTCTTTCTCCGGCCTGGGGAACATGTGGGTATCCCTAACTGTGGGATCGGAGTTCCATATCTGTAGCCACTTCACCTTCTGTTCTGAAGACACAACGGCGGTAGACAACCTGTGTAACTTCTCCTGGGCCATCTCTGGCTTGTCCGGCTTGTTATAATGGTTTTTTTTATCTCCAGGAGAAACTGCGATCCGAATGATGGGTCGGCAATTCTCAACTGCTTCACAAAAGCACTCATTATAGTCCTTCTTGTAGCGGTCATCTCTTTCTGGATGTGACTCTCAACCCCCTTTGCTGTCCTTCTCTCCTCAGGGGTTGACCTGTAGTATTCCAGTTTGCCACGCTCCCCTGCATCTGCAATGTCTTGCTGCAAGGGAATGCACGAGAGTTGCATCAACCCAAGGGCAAGGGAAACAAACAGAAACAAACATGTGAAAGCAGGAATATGGAAAGGGCAGATGAAGGAAGATGTATCTCACCGTGTACATGTACTCCATGAAAGCCTCACGTGTCAATGAGTACCACGTTTCCGATGTCTTGGAGCTTTCGCACTTCTTGTACGTCTCTGCTGCAAGGATGGTCTTGAAGTTGGTCAAGGGCATCTGCCCGATCCTTTGTATCCTATACAGTGTGTGAACCAAACTCGTTTTGACATGCGATGTCTCCGTTCCTCTGCAGAATGATATCTGAAAGTCAGAATGAAATTCAAGGACTTTAATCAAAGAACCACGGAACTACAAGTGGAACATGTAGAATGAGAAACCAACCTGTTCACATCATTCATTGTCGTCAGAAGACCCATCATGTTCCCCTCACAATCCAGCACCATCGATCGAACAGAGTAATGCCACTCTTCCTCTTGTGAGTGCAGCCTCCCAATGACAGCCATCCATGCAAGCAACCGGTGGTTCCCATCCCAAACGTGAAACATCTTCCCCGAGAATGCATGGGTGGAAGGTTTCCTGGAGAGAAGAAGTTCGAAGGATTCATTCACCTGTCTCCAAATAGGATCCCAGGAGTCCACGATTGACTCATCCACAAGGAGCTCATTGCCTTTGGAATCCTTTGTACAAACGTAAAACACTGCGGATCCATCCAAATACCCATGAACAAACTCGGCCTCTAGTTTGAGAATGTCCTTGATGAGGGGTGGTCGAACGACGGGCATGGAAACCAACTTACACAGGGGAATCTTCAACCTCCCACCCGGGGCAAGCATACTTTGCACCACAAGCTGAGAGTTTACCTTCTGACCCCCCAGCATCTCAGCGGCTTTGCTTTCATAGAACTCATCGTCAACATCAACAATGATCTCCTTCCCCAACCCCGAAGGGATCTCCTCCGCCACACTTTGCATCTTCTCCTGCAGGGTTGTCCATTCAAATTGATATAAGAGTGAGGCATGAGACGATGGTGTTTGAGCATGGCAGACAGGCCATGTGTGGAAGAAAAGGTGAGCTCAAATAGTGTGCGTTGACGCACACTGTTTGAGCTGCAAGGTAAGTGTTCATTGAACCTCAATGAGAAGCCCTTAGTGGCCGATTTTCAGATGAAAAAAAAAGAAAATGTGAGCTCAAACATTGTGCGTTGCGCACACTGTTTGACCTGCAAGGTAAGTGTTCATTGAACCTCAGAGACATGCCAAGTAAGTGTTCATTGAACCTCAAAGAGAAGCCCTTAGTGGCCGATTTTTAGATGACAAAGGCAATGACAAGGTGAGCTCAAATAGTGTGCGTTGACGCACACTATTTGAGCTGCCAGGTAAGTGTTCATTGAACCTCAGAGACATGCCCTGTATTGCCAAATTTCACAGGGAAAAAATAGTGACAAGGTGGGCTCAAACAGTGTGCGTTGGCGCACACTGTTTGAGCTGCCAGGTAAGTGATGATTGATCCTCAAATACAAACCCTATGTGGCCTATTTTCAGATGACAAAGGCAATGACAAGGTGAGCTCAAACAGTGTGTGTTGACGCACACTGTTTGAGCTGCCAGGAATGTGATGATTGATCCTCAAATACATGCCCTTTGTAGCCATTTCTCAGATGATAAAATAACTAGAAGGTGAGCTCAAACAGTGTGCGTTGACGCACACTGTTTGAGCTGCCATGTAAGTGATGATTGATCCTCAAATACATGCCGTTTGTGACCGATTTTCATATGAAAAATCAATGAGAAGGTGGGCTCAAACAGTGTGCGTTGGCGCACACTGTTTGAGCTGCCAGATAAGTGTTCATCGATCCTCAGAGACATGCCCTATGTGGCCGATTTTCAAACGAAAAAGGCAATGATAAGTGTAGCTCAAACAGTGTGTGCCAACGCACACTGTTTGAGCTGCCAGGTAAGTGATGATTGATCCTCAAATTCATACCCTATGTGGCCGATTTTCAGATGACAAAGGCAATGACAAGGTGAGCTCAAACAGTGTGCGTTGACGCACACTACTTGAGCTGCCATGTAAGTGATGATTGATCCTCGAATACATGCCGTTTGTGGCCGTTTTTCAGATGAAAATTCAATGAGAAGGTGGGCTCAAACAGTGTGCGCCAACGCACACTGTTTGAGCTGCCAAATAAGTGTTCATCGATCCTAAGAGACATGCCCTATATGGCCGATTTTCAAACGAAAAAGGCAATGATAAGGGTAACTCAAACAGTGTGCGCCAACGCACACTGTTTGAGCTGCCAAGTAAGTGATGATTGATCCTCAAATTCATACCCTATGTGGCCAATTTTTAGATGACAAAGGCAATGACAAGGTGAGCTCAAACAGTGTACGTTGACGCCCACTGTTTGAGCTGCCATGTAAGTGATGATTGATCCTCAAATACATGCCGTTTGTGGCCGTTTTTCAGATGAAAAATCAATGAGAAGGTGGGCTCAAACAGTGTGCGCCAACGCACACTGTTTGAGCTGCCAAATAAGTGTTCATCGATCCTCAGAGACATGCCCTATATGGCCGATTTTCAAACGAAAAAGGCAATGATAAGGGTAGCTCAATCAGTGTGCGCCAACGCACACTGTTTGAGCTGCCAGGTAAGTGATGATTGATCCTCAAATTCATACCTTATGTGGCCGATTTTCAGATGACAAAGGCAATGACAAGGTGAGCTCAAATAGTGTGCGTTGACGCCCACTGTTTGAGACAGATACTCATGAAAAGATTCACTTATCACTCTCTGAAAGGTTGCTGGTGCATTACAAAGTCCAAAAGGCATGACTGTGATGATTGATCCTCAAATACATGCCGTTTGTGGCCGTTTTTCAGATGAAAAATCAATGAGAAGGTGGGCTCAAATAGTGTGCGCCAACGCACACTGTTTGAGCTGCCAGATAAGTGTTCATCGATCCTCAGAGACATGCCCTATGTGGCCGATTTTCAAACGAAAAAGGCAATGATAAGGGTAGCTCAAACAGTGTGCGCCAACGCACACTGTTTGAGCTGACAGGTAAGTGATGATTGATCCTCAAATTCATACCCTATGTGGCCGATTTTCAGATGACAAAGGCAATGACAAGGTGAGCTCAAACAATGTGCGTTGACGCACACTGTTTGAGCTGCCATGTAAGTGATGATTAATCCTCAAATACATGCCGTTTGTGGCCGTTTTTCAGATGAAAAATCAATGAGAAGGTGGGCTCAAACAGTGTGCGCCAATGCACACTGTTTGAGCTGCCAGATAAGTGTTCATCGATCCTCAGAGACATGCCCTATGTGGCCGATTTTCAAACGAAAAAGGCAATGATAAGGGTAGCTCAAACAGTGTGCGTCAACGCACACTGTTTCAGCTTCCAATTCGTGGTGGATTGAACCTGCCCTAGTTCCCCAATTTGGCCGTTTCGCACATCAACAAGCCAACAAAATGGAAGGCTCAAACAGTGTGCGTCAACGCACACTGTTTGAGCTTCTTGTTTGTGGTTGATGCAACCTGGCAGAGATGCCGTGTGTAGACTATGTTCATATCGAAATAGAATCTCAACTTGGGTTCACATCAACAATGAAGCACAAAGGTGGGTTTCAAAGATTGTACCTTTTTTTTGGTTTCTCCAGAAGACTCCCCAATCATCGGGGACCCTTTGCGCTTCGGACTGCTCTCCACGCCTCACATGTTCTGGAGCATCTCCCCCATCCTCTCTTCCACTATTAGGTTCTTCGTGAGGCCAACGTCAACATCATCTTCGGCGTCTGCCTCTCCCTCGGATGCAGTGTCCTCCTCATCTGTTCTTGGAACTATAGCAGGCTGCTGTTCTTCTCCGGATTCCTGCTCTTCCATCGCCAAACTTTCCTCTTTGCCCTCTTCTTCCGCCTTTTCCTCTTCAGCCACTCTTTCCATCCTCATTCTATATCTGGCTCTATTCCTGTTTCTAGAGCTCGTGAAGTATAATGACTTCCTTCTCTTCCTCCTCCGCTGGAAACAAGGGCTCCCCACGATGCCTCTAGAGCTCTCCAGTTTGACGTTTGCAACAAGGGTTGCTATTGCATGTAACCAAAATCAAAATTGGACATTGTCAACCGTATTTGGATGCGGGTGTTGTTATTGTGTGCGAACGGAATTCATCCATTTTGGCGTCTTTGTATTATTCAAGAAATAAAGTGCTAGAAAATATGTACATCCGTTGCATGTACTTGTGATATATGTCAGATGTACTTCGACGCCTGCCAATATATGGCGGCCTTCTTGCATTGTTTCAAATTCGGAAGTGCCGTAGAAATCTAATGCTAGTTCAATTTGGAGCAGTTCTTGCAGATTAAATGTTGTGCTTCACATATGCATCCACGTGTATCGTACTGCCTGCCCTGTGCTTTGCATTTTGCCGTCATCGTCGCCATGGGGTCATTCGGTATAAAGGGTTGTGTCGGAAATGATCTTGTGTTGCACACATCCGTGCGAGGTGACTCTTGGAGTGTCAGTGTTTGTGTTGTGCTCTTCTGGCACGGCACAACCTCATTACATTCGGGGTCTTCCTGTTTACTGCTCTCCACGGTTGTTGCCGTCTTTCCATAAAGGATGGTTTCATGTCATGTTCAGGGTTTGTTTTTCATCCAAAAACAGCACGGCTTCTTGTGGCTTCCTATATTTGAAAACAGTTTTTCTAGTTGGTGTCTCTCAGCGTGGTTGTCTGCGAAGTTCAGTGCATGTCATTCCTACATCCTTTTGATGCATCGCCCGCAGCCTTTGGGTTAGTGCTACCCTTGTTGACCTCAATTTTTTTGTGGTGGATCCCCTTTCGAGAATTGCGGGCTATTAGTTCGGGGATTCCGTTGTGAATCGAAAGTTTCGGTCAGCGTAGGAAAACATGTCCAAGGAGCGAGATAGACAAGCCCAATTTCATTCCAATGTAGGTAGTCTTCCACTGACTGCCACTGCAGACGACGATGGGTTTGCAGTTGTTCATGAGGATGAGCTGGTTACAGTGTTCCCATTGGAATTGGGTTCTCTGCTTGTTCAAAAAGAGGTGTATGACGAGGATGAGAATTTGGATTCTGGACATTTGGAGAAACCATTGGTTGGCGAGTGTGGAAGGAAGTGGAGAGTCCTTCCAGGCACATACCGTGTCCTTGGAAAAGAGAGAAGACAATCAGCAGGATCAGTCATTACCCCTGGAACTGCAGCATAGGTTGTGCAGCAAAATGGCATAGTTCATGTGAAACAAGAGGTGAGCACATCCACTACATTCATGACTCTTTCAGACTCGTCCTCGGAGGATGTTTCTGAGATTCCTCCGCCAGTGCAGACTCCATTCTTGGATGAATCCGAATTGCAAGAGATAACGAGTGTCATTCCAAAATTGAAAGCCCTCGCAGGGGTGCCTGGGTGCAAGAGCGAGCTGCGTTTTGTTGATTGGGAGTCCCTTCGTGTGCTGTGTATCTCCCCCCTAAAGCCTGTTGCTGTCACCACTAAGGCTCCTGTTGGTCTCAGTCTGTGTAAAAATTAAGGGTACCCCACAGATCCCGTAAAAACGTTTAAGTCCCAAGCAGCCCTCTAACATTCCTTGGCCTTGAAGTAGGCCAAGAAGAGTGCACTGGGAGGAGTTTGAGAGGCTCCACCCTTGGCCGGGACTTGGAGGAAGTCGGCCGAACTAGCTAGTAGAGAGTAGAGTCAAGTGTGGGGTTTGGGTTTGGTTCTTTGCCATGGGACGCCATGGTACGGAAACAAACTCCTTGATGTGGGACGCCACAACTTGGATGTTCGTTTCCACAAAATAGACAAGCCGATGAGGACATCGACTCCCTGTTGGTAGGGGTGTGTGTCGCGGCCCTTTGCCTTGAGGGCAGGGGGTCGGGACACAAGAGGGGCTGCTCCTGTGGTGGGGGCAGTGGCAGCGATAGGTATGGGGGGCTGAAGCACCCTTGAGTGCCCAAGGCACTCAAGGAGGCGGAGGCGCTCACTAGGTGGAGCCCCGCACACCGGGTTGCGGTGGGGGGGGCTCCACAAGGGGTGGTGGTAGCTTAGCGGGACTTAGTGGGGGTGGCATAGGACTCACCTTGGGGCGGAGACCTTGTGGTGGGAGTCGTGGGGAGTCTTGGGACTCATCACGGTCCATAGGGGCCGTGGTGGGTGGGCCAAGACTCACCGCGACTCATCACCGGGAGTCGAGGGTGTTCGTGGTGGTTTGCCATAAAATGGCATGGTTGTTTGTGAAACCCCCGCGGACAGCTACAGAAGTATATATAGGGAGTAGTAACCCCGAGAACGGTGCAAGCCCGTTGGTGACCAAAAACTAGTAAGTAAGCGAGCGAGCCGGAAAGCGACCAAAGAGTGGGGAGCTGTTCCGGACTGCCAACTACCAAAGGGAATTCCGCTGGTTCCAAATCGTTGGAGGGTTCTTTGGGAGATCAAAGGGGGGACCGTTATGCCCCGGTGAGCAGCCGGAGCTCCAAGTTGGCCCGGGCGGCTAGGTTGGGAGTTAGGCGCGCGCATCAAGCGAGTAACTATGACTTGAGGGGGGAGAGTTTACCGAAGTGAGGTGCGCGACAAATCCTCGGCAAGCATCTCACCTTCCTTGCTTCAACATTTTCAAAATTTATCCTTCCAAGCTGCGATTTGGAGTCTAGGTGCAGAAGCTTCAGCACATCCAGTATAGATTGAGCAGGCTGTGCGAATTTAACGTTGTTGCCCATAAACTCCCCTCGGCGCAATTTCTGTGGAGGTTAAGCAGATTTTCCCGGAGTGCTCTCCCGCCTTCCACTACTGGATCTAATAACCACACATTCATCGCTGTTGCCACTAGAAAGCTCAATGCTCTCAGTTTTCACCACATTAGCACCACGGATGGAAGCCAGAGTAGGATGCTCACGAGTGGTCGACAACCTGTCTGTCATAGCTCGGACACCAAATACTTTGTATAGGACCTCACCTGTAAATGGCAGAACCCATGACTTGTTCGTCTCAAACTGGATCCAAGATGCGGGTTTCGGTGACGCCCCCTTCACTGACGTCCTCCACCTCAACAACAAGAGAGAGAGGGTCTAGATTAAACCTTCCAAGTATTACTTTGTCAAGCAGGAACACCTGGTCTCCCTGTGCCTTCACCTTCACAAGATCGGAGGACGGTGGACATTGCAGCCTCACGAACCGTTCCATGTTCGGCTGCTTCAAGCCTGTGTCGCTATCCGGGACTCTGACGTACAAACTGGAGTACTCTACCGAATCTACCCAGCATGTGAGCACTGGGGAAGATGAGGAGCACATGACCTGTTGCAAGAATGCAACGCAGTTTACGATTTCCTAACGAACTGTACGTCAACAACGATAAGAAATAAATGCAAATGGAATATTTAATGGATTTTAGGTCGGATGAAAACCGTCTGCGCAACAATTGGCGGCGGCACGTTCAGCTGGCAACGGCCATTTCGAAACAACCATTAACCTCCTCTTCATCTGAATTTGTTCTACGCCACAGGGGGATGCCTTATTGTCGTTGCCGACCACGCCTATTTGAAATGCATGAACATTGTGAAATAGTTAGTGGGACAGGTTTTCTTCCGTAGTCGGTACCGACTTCATACAGTTGAAATTAATTCCGGCGATGGATCAGGCAGATTTACATTGAATTGGAAGACGAATCGGAGTAGTCGTTGGCGACTATACCAGTTTTTGTTGAAGTCGGCCAACAGATCTGCCAAGGTCGCCAAAGATGTTCATTTCATGTGCTTTTTTGGCAAATTGGCTTGCGAACGGAATAGTCGGCAGCGACTACTGCTAAAATTGACAAGCGCTTTCCATTAATGCACTGTAGTCGCTGCCGACTTCCTTACGAATGCACAAATTTCCCTTCCAATTGATTTTTTGGCTTAAATGTGCTTGTAGTCGGGACCGACCTTCAAATTTCCTTTAATGTGCACATTCGATTTGAAATATTGGAAGATACTCGGATGAAATTAAAACCATTTCCCGCATTGTGAGGGTGTAGTCGGCGCCGACTACAAAAATTGGCACATGTTGTGGCGGATTGCGCCGCATGGAGGCAGTCAATGAAATCCAAGTCGGCACCGACCTTATGGAATTATTGAAATTTGTAGAAATTTACAGAGTTAAAGACAGTGAACACATCCACTTCAAAGGCATTATAGTGTATGGTTGGCGCCGATCAATTCTTGCGGATGGCATTTCCCGACTGTGTGGTTGCCAATTCAGCTCTTCAGGGATAGGCATAGGCATCCATTACACTGGAAGGGCAAGCAAGCAAATCAACCTATGCAAGACAGATGGACAAACCATGTAACACACTAAACCATCATGCCATACACACGGGAGAAAATACCCTCTATTGGAAAAAATTCAATCACACTGGAGGTGTAGCAAAAGCATGAACACTCAGCCCGTGATGCTGGCATACTCACTGTTTATCAGAGGTCTGCAATTCCTAAAGAAGATTCCGCTTCATCAACTCTACAATGCACATTTCATGCCCTCAGTTCACTAGCCTGGTTCTGAAGCCACACACAATGTTCCCACATTACCACCCACAAGAGCATGCCCTGCCATCTGGACCACTCTGCATCTCCCACCCAACCAGCCACAACAGAGAGACAAATCTCTCAAGTTTTCCAACCCGACCCTGATCCAAAACCCCTCCCCACAGCCCTCCATTCCCATACCACAAACCATGTGAATGAGGTGATATTATTGGCTATGTCAAAATCCGTAATATTTCAAGACATTTACTCCGATATGGAGTTCGGATATTAGAAGTTGATTATACCGTTTAAGATGACTTTCTGCAAACCCGGACCCCCATTGCACCCAGAAGAGATTCGCGGATATTGACATTGACAGCGTTCGAGTCAACATAAAGTTTACCATTCATTCCTCTTATATTTCTCATCCTAAACTATTTGGATGGAGTCCAGGCCACGTGTCGGAAATGATTGCGTCGTCTAGCGGAGTGGCAGGAGGCTATTTCTCAATTTTGGGGATGTGGTACCCATCTCATATTCCTGACGTAGGTTTGGATGGAGTTAATTCGACGCACATTTAACATCCACATCGAATGACAACAGATGGCGTGCTTCCATGGATGGGGGATTCGATTTTTCATTCGTTATTGCTATTTGAATTTTGGCGCGGGCCACGTGGCACATAGCCCCGTTACGGCGTGCAGCCGGCTGCGTGGCTCTACCTCAATTTCGTAGGCATACGTTACGGCCCGCGTAGGACGGGTTCTGATCCCTTTCCGGGTTCGGCAGTGCATACGGTCATGCGGATTCTCCTCTGCGGTGCCCGACTCTTCGGCTTCATTTTCTATTTTCGAGTAGGGGAACGTTGTCGTCATGGAGCCTCAAGCGGAGGAAGAGGGGGAGTTTGTGCTGCCCACGCAAACACGCATACTGCACGGGCGGACGGTGGTCTCCCAACAGAGCAGCGAGGGTGCTAGACCTCCCAGAAAATTAGTGAAACTTTGTAAGAAATCAACAACTTCACAGGAAGGCGGTTTGGTGTCTACAGCGGCCACACCATCGATGGATTGTCCTCCCCTCTCCCCTGTTTTTCAAAGCGGTGCATCGCCAGGTCCAGCAACGAGCGCACAGGGAGGCGGACCTGTTCAAAATGCTGCAAGTGTGCAAGACACTGTGCTGGTGGACGTTGTTTTGACTGGCGACATGCGGAAGCAAGCCCTACTCTCACTCACTACAAGTGCCATGAACCACACAAGAGTTCTATTTCGCACTTGCTGTGAAAGGGTGCTCCGCCAAGGATACCATTATGCAGGATGCAGCCCCTCCCGGCTGTGCGCATGGCTGAGCGCCCAGGCATCAACAAGCTCAAGTTGTATTTTGAGGCGGACAGGTACAATGATGCACTTGCATCACTACTACTTTCCATCAACGACGACAGTGGACAGAGCCAAGAAATCCAATAAGCAGATCGAGATGCATGGTCTGAACATTGGCAGGCAGCGGATGCTGCATTTGAGGAAGACATAAAGAACACGGAGTGGGAGTTTCTCTCCAACAAATGGCTGCACATCTACGACGGGAATCACAGGTGGTATGCTTGGATGGAGGTCATACGCGAGCAGCACGCAGACGACGCGAGCTGGCACTACCGGGTGAACGCCAAGATTATGGATGTGATGAGTTCCGATCTGGGCCTCATACGACGTGCAATGAATCGTATGAATGTGTGAGTTTTTTTCTCCTCTTCTGCTCACATGAGCATAGGTATAGGGTTTAGCAATTTGGGGATGTCGTTTGCATGGGGTTGCAGGGTTTGCATAAGCAGTCCCAGTGGGTGCTTCGTGGACCAATTCATTAATTAGACGTGTAGTGTGAGATGGAGTCGGAAGTATTGCCTGGTTGCATAAATTGGAGTTATGTTTGGCCAGATGCAGGATGAGAGGTCTCGGCCTGAATCCAGAGAAGTGTACTTTCTGTGTGAACTCAGGGGTGCTGTTGGGACACATTGTGTGTAAGAGGGGACTTCTTGTGGATCCCAGGAAGACAGAGGCCATTAAAGCCTCTCCACCACCAGCAAATGTTAAGAGTATAAGGAGATTCCTTGGACAAACCAATTATTACAGAAGATTTGTCAAAAGGTATGCACAGATAGCAGCACCATTGAGCAAGCTTCTGAAGAAAGATGCAGTGTTTGCATGGACAGCTGAATGTCAACAGGCTTTTGAGGAACTTACATTATCAGTAACAACTACACCTGTGCTGATTAACCCTCACTGGCATGTAGTATTTCATGTTCACTGTGATGCCTCAGGGGAAGCGTTGGGAGCGGTGTTAGCCCAAAATGTTACAGGAAATATAGATTCACCTGTGTACTATGCTAGCAGGTTGATGAACAGTGCTGAAAGGAACTATAGCACAACTGAAAGAGAAGCACTGGCAATGATTTATGCAGTCAAGAAATTCAGGCATTACCTATTGGGAAGAAAGTTTATGTTTTATGTGGATCACCAGGCTCTGATATATCTGGTGAACAAACCTTTGATAAGTGGAAGGATAGCAAGGTGGTTAATAATCTTGCACAAGTTTGAGTTCAAAGTTGTTTACAAGCCTGGCCGTTTGCATCTTGTGGCAGATCATTTGTCACGCCTAACAATAGGAGAGCCCGCCACAGGAGTAGACGACCAATTACCTGATGCGAGTTTATTTGCAATGGAGGTGCAGGGAAGTGCAGATGAATGGTTAGATTGGCAGTGGCCAATCAGATACTACCTTACTCATGGTCAGTGCCCACTTAGTTTTGGTAAGGAGCAGAGGAAGAGAATCGCTATCAAGGCTTTACCTTATACTATGGTAGGGGGCAGAATGTATAAGCTAGGACCTGATGGAGTACTTAAACGATGCTTGTACCACCATGATTTTGGAGGAAGTTCATAAAGGAGTGGCTGGAGGTCATTTTGGAGAAGAGACTACCAGTAGGAAGATACTACTTGCAGGTTACTAGTGGAGGTTTACTATTTCATGAGCAGAAACCATGAGCCATGAGCCATGAGCCGCATGAGCCGCATGAGCGGTGAGCCGAAGTCTAAGATACGCGGATTTCATGAGCGGACTCCTCCAAATTTGGAAATGCGGCAGATTAAACAAGTATTAAAATAATAGTTTTTTATTTGACCTTGCCGTTTTTGGACGTTCCAGATCATGTAATGCGGCGAAGATATGTCGTCAGTAACAAGTCCGCTCATGGTTTTTTAGATCCGCTCATGGAAATAAGTGACCGTGCAACGGGAAATCCAGTATACCACTGCGAAAGGACGTCGCATACTGGCCTCTATAGAGTATTCCGCGGTTTTACATGCCTTAACATTGGAATGAAGCTGACCCTTTTGCCGCGATTGAACCAATGGAGTCTGCACCAATACAGTCTGCAGTACTTCACAATTCTGTCTTCTTCGGGTATTCGGCGGGAAAGGTTTGCAACTGAACTGGGAAATAGGGTGCCGCATTAGGGTTCGCACGTGCGAAATTTCGGAGCGGTTTGGTTTTGGCAAAGGCCGCCTCTGGGGGTACCTACGACGATACTTGGAAATGCGGCGCCGCATTTCCTTGTCGGAGGTCGAATGAGGAAAGCAAGTTTTCGGAAAGCAGAAAAACATGAACCCTCCAACATACAAAAATACATGCACGTGGAAACAAGTGAATGATATAGTAATATCTTAGTTCGAGCAAAACAGGTTACTGGTAGGCAAGACATATGTCGGACCTTTCTGTGGCTAGAGTCTGAGGTACTGGCAGCAGTACAGTTCTACTATCCGAAAAGGATGGGCGTACCATTGTATGGGGACCGCAAGCCAAGCTCACTGGTCCCCTGGATCCATATTCAGAAGAGTGTGAACCTCCTGGGGGCTCAACCCTGGTGCATGTATGAAGTGATGAGTTGTGGAATTACAACGGAGTCTCTTTAGGTACACGTAGTACAAATGCTTGCAAGGGCAGTATGATGCCCCCTTGTTCGCCATGATCTGGAAGTCGGTGCAATTGCAGGTGGGTAATTCTGAAATGGTGATGGTGTACACCTCATTGCGAACAGCTGAGCCCGCCGTGGCCATCTGATACACACGCCCGAATCCTGGTGGGGGCACTTCTGTCGAGCTTTGGATTGTACAGTTCATCCGAAGTGCATTCCCCATCCTTGTCTCGTTCACTTTTGAGGGAGGTCGCCGCCTCTTCGGTTTCCCCCAACGGTGTGTAGGATGCTTAGAGCTGTCGTGTCCCATTGTTCTTGCTCTCACAGGGGTCGGTGGTGGAGGCTGTGGAAGCGGAAATGGTTCTCTGGGGACGTCAGTGTGCTGCACCATCCGAAATCCTGCGGCGGTAAGGGCGTCGGCCTCAACCTGACTCAGATCGCAGCCTGGTTCCACCGGCCACACCGGGGGAGCCTCTGGCATTGTTTGTATGCCATACTTGGGCTTTCCATACACGCAAGTCATAATGTCGTGCCTGCAGAACCAGAACTGGGTGGTTGTCGCCTCCGCAAACTTTGCATGGACAAATCTTCCTGTAAAAGTAGGAGCAGGGACAGCCCCATCTGGATTCCTCCTTATCATCTCTAAACAACGTTGCCGTGTATCCACACGAATTGCGGAACACCTTCCTCGAAATGACGGCTTTGTGCGAGCAATTCTCCACTGTGATGCAGACACAGTCGTCTCCACAATGGCTTGGCCATACTGCATAACAACGGGCGGAATCTGGGGCAAGGGAGCGGTGGGAATTTTTTGCACGAAATCCCGGTTGAAGGCGACGGCGATCTGGAATTTCTTGGGCTTCCACTGCTGGAAGACACATTGTGCGGCAACATGACGGGACCTCGAGGTGCTGTCCGAATGTTCCTGTCGGATCTCCAGGAATCCTCTTCGCACCCGGGTTCCTCTTCAATCCTCCGCCTGACAGGGCGAGTCCGGACGTCCCCCTCTAGGTGTTCACCTCTGCGGTGCAGAGGCGTCCCTTTGATCTTCTCTCGCAATGCTGTCGCCCATTTCACTGGATTCTTGGACCTCGAAGCTGTTCGTACCAACAATTCCTCCCTGTCCGGCCCAAAGCCCCATTGTTTGCCGCTCAGGAACTTGTAGTACGTGGCTTGTTGCATGATTGCTCTGTCGATGTCCTCCGTTGTGGCCGTCACTACGTCCACCAGATGTGCGGCAGAAGACGCTCGCCAGGAGGAGTGGACCGATTCTGCCATATTCGTGTTTGGCATGTCCGTGTCGGAATCCAAGCACCGCTCCTAGAAGGACACAAACAATGGTGAGGGACCAATCGAAATGTCCGTAACAGAAAGACAAATGAACGAAATTGACAGCAGCCTACCTCCCGCATGTACTGTCCGAACTGTCGATACCGAAAATGCCACCACCCCAACCAGCTGTGCAATGCTCCCAGATTGGTTATCTCCACTGCACCTGACGTGTTCCACCAAGCCTCGATGATAGCAAACTTAACCTCCGCGTCATCAAATGTGGGTGCATCCTTCCACGCCGTACAAATGACACGGTGTTCAGCCTGGAATGAGCTAGCAACAAATTTGGTAGTGTAGTGGGATAGACTCTGCATCCAATGGAATCCACAGGATCTCTCTTTCCCCTCCATTGGAACATTGGGGTCCTCACCGTACACACGCCGCACCGCTGCCCAGTTGGCCTGAGCGTTGTCTGCCATGAATCCCCTGAAATTGGGCTCTGGCAATCCCGCCCTTGCCATCTGCTTGTTTATGCCCTCCCACAGATGCATTTCGGACTGTGCATCCTGACCTTTCATCTCGCAGATTACAATTGTCATGAGCCTCTTGGAGTGATAGTCATAAACATGCGCACCCATAGTCACCCACTGATGGTTTGTAATTCGTTTGATGTGATCAAACATTACCCAAGCATTCGACAAGTTTCCAGTTGTCATGCGAGTGACCAAGTCGACTCCACTCCCAGGCCCACACGTCGACATTTTGAAAATGTAACAACGATCGGATTCGCTGCCTTGCCCTGGAAACCTGCTACCTTGGATGTAGTCATATCCAGTCATTCGTTTCACCTCCAGGATTGAGTACATGTCCGACCCCCTGCCGAACTCCTGCTTGCAAGATACGATGTGATTCCGCACATTCGGACTACAAACGTGCGAGACGGACTCCAAGAGGTCACGCATCTCGTCTTCGGTCAAGGGCTCTCGGTCGGAACCATCTTCAGACATGATTTTGCCAAGAGCAATCTTGTGGGCTGCCTTCAGCTGAATCTGCTTTGGTCTGGCTCCGGGGCTCAATTTCACCTCCTCTTTTATGATGTCGTGTGCTTCCTGCACAGCCTCACGCATGTTGCCTCTCGCCAAGGGGTGGTAGTGGACCCCAACGTGTATGCAAGCTCTAGTCAAGTCCGGGAGCAAATGGATTACGTAATATTGCTTGGCTCTGCACATGGACATGCACGTCGGTGGTTCTTTGCAATGTGCACACTTGAAAGAACCCGCAGGAGCTTGGCTGGAGACAATGAATGGATGATGCGTTGTGCCAGTCCAATCCGTCTTGTTTCTCCGCCCTCCTTTGGAGAGAAAGTGGAAGCAGGTGGGATTGAGGCACCTCAGCTTCCCCGCACAGAGGACATATCGTACACGAACACCATCAGCAATTTTCGTGCTACTGGTCTTCGTCACACACCAGGGGTGTCCGTCATGCTTTCGATCCATGTCTGTTAACATCCCGGAGGCTTTGTTTGACGAAGAACAGGTGGAAACTCGAAGATGACATTGCCATCGACTTCGGGAGGCAGAAACGTTACCTTTCTGACTGGGAATTTGGCATAGTCGAGAGCAGCCAGCTCGGAGCGAGAACCATCGAGGTGATGTTGTCGTAGGAGCTGCACAATGGACCGGGTTGGAGTTATGCTCGAGGGCACATTCGTAGCACCGACAGAGACGTCCATGCCGGATTTGAACGACCGTGTGGAGGACATGGGTACCTCAATGCAATCATCTTCCTCGTCGGAAATGTCGAATACGTCCACACGAGAAGCTATGGAGGGTCTTGACGGTCCAGGTCGGGAATGATTATCGTTGCATACCTCTCTGTTGGCAGTGGCCGCCTCTCGGTTTCCGGACTCCTTTGTGGATGGTGTGGGCAGCGACTGATTCGGAAAGGGAATGGGCATTCCCACAGCTTGGTACAGGATGGTGTCTGACGGGGGAACGTGCCATTTGATTCCGCAACCTCCGTCGTTACCTAGCACGACAATGGTCTCGTCAACCTGTCCAGGAACATCCTTCCTTTCTTCTTCCAAATAAACTGTGCCCGGTTTGAGCTTGAATTTGGAACAAAGGTAAGTTTCAGTCACTCTGCAAAGTCCTCCCTCGTTTGGGATCCAGGCTCTCCCAAGTTGCGGAGGACAGCAAACTATAGCATAGGAATTCGGAGCCATCGAACACCGCACGGAGTTGGCAAGTGCGAGGTTCAGTATAGCGACAGACCAAGGCTCACAGGCACCATCTAAGTGGATCTGCGGAGTCCATCGACGATTGGAAGTCGCACATTGAAGTGGAAAGTATTGTTTCAAGCTACATGCATGAAGGTGGGAGGTTTGATTCCATAGCCAGTAAGTATGACAATGATGGCCGATTCGGCGACGAAATAACATCTCCTGACAGTTTCTCCTGAGGGTGGATCCAGCAGTATTCTCGGTGCAGACAAGAACGTTCGCACTGACAAGTGCCAGGACTGTTGGTTAAAACGGTCAGACAACCAAGTTGTGCTCATCAAGACTGGCCGCAATGTTGTTTCGGAACAATGCAACCCATTTAGGTTCCAGATTTCCCGTCCCGAGTGATTCTTTCGATTGCTGTGGACGGAAATACGGCGCCGCATTTCCGTTTTGCTTCTTGGTCATGCACCAGAGCGACGGAAATGCGGCACCGAGTTTCCGTCCGGGGGAAACCTTTATACTCTCCAGAACGGAAATGCGGTAACGCATTTCCATCCAGCAAGCACGGTATGTGAAGGTGGAACGGAAATGTGGTACCGCATTTCCGTTCTGATTGAGAATTATGAACAACGGGAACAGAAATGCGGCACCGCATTTCCGTCCGAGTCACACTTTTCCGACATTCCAGAACGGAAATGCGGCGCCGCATTTCCATTTTGTATCTGATGCATGGAGCTGAGGGATAGAAATGCTGCAGCACATTTCCGTCCTTAAAAGACATTCATACTCTCCATAACGGAAATGCGGTACCGCATTTCCATCCACCAAGCACGGTCTGTGAAGGTGGAATGGAAATGCGGTACCGCATTTCCGTTCTGATTGAGAATTATGAACAACGGGAATAGAAATGCGGCACCGCATTTCTGTCCGAGTCGCACTTTCCGACATTCCAGAACGGAAATGCGGCGCCGCATTTCCATTTTGTATCTAATGCATGGAGCCGAGTGCGATTCCGACAGCTTCATACAGCGCAATTCTGACCGCTTGAGACATTCATACTATCCAGAACGGAAATGCGGTACCCCATTTCCGTTCTGACTGAAAATCGTGAACCATCTGAACTGAAATGCGGCAGCGTATTTCCATCCGAGTCGCACCTCCCAACATTCCAGAACGGAAATGCGGTACCGCATTTCCGTTCTGACTGAAAATCGTGAACCATCGGAACTGAAATGCGGCAGCGCATTTCCATCCGAGTCGCACCTCCCAACATTCCAGAACGGAAATGCGGCACCGCATTTCCGTTCTGATGAAATATCCTGAAACATCGGAACTGAAATGCGGTACCGCATTTCCGTCGGAGTCGCACCTTCCGACATTCCAAAACGGAAATGCGGTGCCGCATTTCTGTTTTGTATGTGAGGCATGAAGCTGTGAAAGCGTCAGACGTTAATACTCTACAGAACGGAAATGCGGTACCGCATTTCCGTTTTGACTGAAAATCGTGCGCAACGGGAACAGAAATGCGGCACCGCATTTCCGTCCGAGTCGCACCTTCCGACATTCTAGAACGGAAATGCGGCGCCGCATTTCCGTTTTCTATATGGGGCCTGGAACTGTGCTACGGAAATGTGTTGCCGCATTTCCATCCATGTGAGACCTTCAAACTTTCGAGACGGAAATGCGGCACCGCATTTCTGTCCAGGTGAGACCTCTATACTTTCCCGAACGGAAATGTGGCACGGCATTTCCATTCATCAACTAACATATGTGAAGGGGGAACGGAAATGCGGTACCGCATTTCCGTTCACATTGAAAGTCATGAACCACGGGAACTGAAATGTTGTGCCTCATTCCCGTCCGATCGCACCTTTCGACATTCCAGAACGGAAATGCGGCGCCGCATTTCCCTTTTGAATCTCATACATGGAGCTGTGGGACGGAAATGCGGCACCGTATTTCCGTTCAACAACTAAGGTATGTGAAGGTGGAACGGAAATGCGGTGCCGCATTTTCTTCCAACAAGTACGGATGTGTAGCTTCGTGATGGTACTTAACGGAAATGCGGCGCCGCATTCGCATTTTTCGCTCCAACTCATCAGACGCTGGGACGGAAATGCCTTGAAATGTGAACACGTGGAGCAACGGAATTGCTGCACATGTCGGCACTCTCTGACTGAAGGGGCATGAGGCGTTGCGGCCTGACGTTGGATAATGATGTTTGTTTTTCGGACGGCAGGCGTACCCTGAACGATTCGAATTTCGTAATGACGCAAAGTCCACGAGGAGACACTTTCGTCCAACCCTTTCGAACCCAAGTGGTGCATCACCGCCGTTTCATCTACTTTTGTCGTGTCTCCCTCAGTCACCCCTCTCGCGCCCTTTCCATCTGCACTCTTTGCCCTTTTCCCTCTCTCTGTTCTTCTTATGCTCGAACCTGAGAGGGGGGGAGTTCGTGCACCAGACAGGAGACCTCGTCGCAAGCTCCGGAAATTATACTTCGGACGTAGGCCAATGCCAAAGGGGAGGAAGCAGATGCGTCTACAGGCGGAGATTGCCATCTCCGAGCAGCAGGCCACTCAGGCAACCCAGCCACCAGTGAGAGCTCCATGCGATCGGGCTGCGCGCAGCTGATCGAGCACCGAACCCCCCATTTTGCTTCTGTAATTCTTAGACTGAATGCTAGGAGACTTGAATGCAGAACATGTTTGCATGCCTAACAGGAAAGGTGGACGTGTTGGAGGGATCGCAGGAATCCGAAGAGCCGCAGGAAGAGTCCGAGGAGCTAGCTGCAACACGTACACCCACCCAATCCCCGAGTGCGGGTATTCCTGCCGGGCCTAGCCCTGTGCGATTCAAAACGCGTCTTCGAAGGGCAAGTTCAAAGCCCCAGAGATCGACTCGCGTTCTTTGGTCATGGAGAATCGCCAGCAGGGGTCGGGCCCTTCTCCAGCAAAGTCGAAGAAGAAGCAGCCCGTCCCTCTACTGGCTTCTGAACCGGCTCAGGCCGATTCACCCCCCCCAACGCGAATGAAGCAGCAGGGTAAAAGACAGATTCAATTGCAGCAGACACCTTCACCTGCAAGGATGAGGCAGAAGGCAATCAGGGCGACGGGCAAACAATCTCCCGCAAACCGCTTCCACGAGCTGAAGCTCAGTTCCTGGAGGATTTCCCGCCTGCAGATGTTGGGGCCCACTCTGCTGCAGCGAAGGCAATGGGATCGACCGTTGATCTCGATTTGGTACCGGAGGAGGGTGCTGCCGCTCAACGTTTCGCAGCAAGACCTCACCACCGATGAGCAAGCAGGCCCGGAGGAGGCCTCTGCAATGGCAAAATTGCCCGCAGACAGGCCCCAGAGTGCAGCTCCAGTTGAGGATGCTCCAGCTGCTCAGCCACTACCGGCACCTACAGACATGTCTCCGGAGGATTTCAAAAGTGCAGCGGATAAAATGTTGGAGGAGACACACAGTAGCATTGGCACAGTTCTGGGCAACAGGGTATTTCCAGCGGACTCTTCGAATCCCACTCTGTCGCATGGTCTCCCTTCCCATCGTCAGGCAGGCCCTTTCCGGAGATGTGGATAAGCTCAAGTTCGCATTTCGAGAAGGGTACCGTCTGGGATCGGCAGCGTTTTACTTTCCCATTGAGAATGAGGACGGCGAAACTCGGGACCCACTGACCCACTGCCGATGAATTGTCAACGTGGGATACCCACTGGCACACTCGCAACGACGAATTCGAGGCGACGCTGAAGGGTGATCCAGACTTCGGCCATATGTCGGGTAAAATGTTCTTTGTGTGGGACGAATCACCGACTTCTTGCCTGGTGGGAGTACATCAAGCAGAACCATGCCAAGCACATTGGCTGGCATTACATGGTGGAGTGTGTCATCTTGAAGGTGAAGGCGGCAGACTCCTCCCTGCTCAAGAATGCCATGGCGGACCTCAACTCGTAAGATACTCATACCCTCCCTAGCACGTTCGAAATGGGTGCCGCATTTCGTTTCCATTCTGGTTTGTTTCCGTGCTTCCGTGTACTGAACTGGAGAGTGTGCCTTGCAGGGTCACTGAGAATGTGTACGTGCATACCCACATGGCACATATGCTATACAGAGGTTTACTATTTCATGAGCAGAAACCATGAGCCATGAGCCATGAGCCGCATGAGCCGCATGAGCGGTGAGCCGAAGTCTAAGATACGGGCGATTTCATGAGCGGACTCTCCAAATTGGAAATGCGGCAGATTAAACAAGTATTAAAATAATAGTTTTTTATTGACCTTGCCGTTTTTGGACGTTCCAGATCATGTAATGCGGCGATATGTCGTCAGTAACAAGTCCGCTCATGGTTTTATAGATCCGCTCATGGAAATAAGTGACCGTGCAACGGGAAATCCAGTATACCACTGCAAAAGGACGTCGCATACTGGCCTGTATAGAGTATTCCGCGGTTTTACATGCCTTAACATTGGAATGAAGCTGACCCTTTTGCGCCGATTGAACCAATGGAGTCTGCACCAATAGAGTCTGCAGTACTTCACAAATTCTGTCTTCTTCGGGTATTCGGCGGGAAAGGTTTGCAACTGAACTGGGAAATAGGGTGCCGCATTAGGGTTCGCACGTGCGAAATTTCGGAGCGGTTTTGGTGTGGGCGAAGGCCGCCTCTGGGGGTACCTACGACGATACTTGGAAATTCGGCGCCGCATTTCCTTGTCGGAGGTCGAATGAGGAGAGCAAGTTTCGGAAAAGCAGAAAAACACATGAACCCTCCAACATACAAAAATACCTGCACGTGGAAACAAGTGAACGATATAGTAATATCTTAGTTCGATCAAAACAGGTTACTGGTAGGCAAGACATATGTCGGACCTTTGTGTGTGCCAGAGTCTGAGGTACTGGCAGCAGTACAGTTCTAACTATCCGATGGGCGTACCATTGTATGTGGACCGCAAGCCAAAAGCTCCTGGTCCCCTGGTCCATATTCAGAAGATTGTGAACCTCCTGGGGATCAACCCTGTGGAGGTGCATGTATGAAGTGATGAGTTTGTGGATTACAACGGGAGTCTCTTTAGTACACGTAGTTACAAATGCTTGCAAGGGCATGTATGATGA